>OZ037779.1:49745495-50047995 GCA_964035525.1 Porites cylindrica | reverse complement strand
CTATTTCAGTGCTATTTCCCGAAATACACGAAGAAGCTGACGAAATTCGGTTTGCAAGTTTTAACAGGTGCAGCTTTGTCTGTTTAACTTGAATTTATCCATGAAACTGTTGAAAGAGGTTTTTGTTTACAAATGCAAATGAAGCTCAAACTTAAGTCTTGCGTTACTTCATTTAGCTGACATGTTCACTAATAAGCTTAAAACTAAATTTAAGAGCTTTTTTACAAAATGGCTTTAAATACAAAGAGAATTCACAACTCCTTTTGAAGAAATCTCCCCGAAAGAGCTCAATAAATGCCTTCAAAAGTTTTATTTGTCGGCAAGAAAACGCGACAGCCGTTCGGTCATTGCGTGCCAAAATTGTAATCGTTGGCAACAGTAAATGAGTTAAAAATCATCATTTTTGTGCTCAATTATCTCACTGTTTTAGTATATACTAAAACAATTATTCACCTCACTTTCGGTGGCTAGTGGTGGATAATTGTTATGTACTGCCTAAAATCTAATAGAAAGACGGGGCAATGTTTTCCTCATGTCATTAGGTACTCAGGCACCGAAACTCACCCCTTTGGTCTGTTTTCTCATCCAGATAAAGTACTTTATAAGCTCCAGGGATGGTACCGTCCTGTTAATAAGAGCATCATATAGCGGTTAGTTCCTGGAGATATCATGATCCTCCGGCACATCCAACGTGTATTTTCTGTACATTCAAATCCCGGTGTTCAGGGAGTTCGGACTGTTCTAATACGGTACGGGTAAACGTTTCCCAGAAATAATATAACCTGAGCAAAAAAATGTGGTAGCAAAGATCTAAATAAACTGAAGAAAAGCGATAACGTGGATTTGAATTCACGGAAACTGAGTAGCGGTAACCGTAATTCATGTAAAATCGAGAGCGACGTTGAACACTCGTCGTCTAAGAAGGAGCGAAGGCACAAACTTTTTTTTCTTCCATGTCCACTAAATACCATTAATTACTTAACAAATGGAATTCAAAATGTCAGTAAGCCTAGCCCCTACCCCCACCCCCACTCAACCCCTCTTGGTAAGCCTACCTCTTTAATAATAAATCCTCTGTAGAATGTCATACACATACAATAAGAGCGGGTACCTAAATGTGAAAAAAAATTGTTTCAACTGGAAATACATTGACATAAAAAAACCTATATAATCTTTTTCAGTTATCTCGCTTAAATTAATCCCGCTGAACATTTGGTTTTATCAACTGATCTGATAAAAAAGCGAACTGGAACGCGAAAGAGAATCAAAAGAGGCTAGCTACTGCTACTGTAGCCCTGCACGGGAGAGAAACGATTCGCCCTCTGAAAAAGGGGAAACGCTCAAAAGATGTTAAATTAAATAACAACAAAACTTCAGCAGCGCCCTGTATTCGTCGGTCCGAAATTCGAAATAGTTGTTTTGTCCGTTTTCAATGGATTATACCCCCGTTACTCGTGAAGTTTGTTTTAGTACTTACTTCATGGTTTGCAGAAACATTTTTTTCTTTATGAACGTCGTATTCGTCTTCGGGCTTAAAGAAGTATTTTTCTGCTTAATGTACGTTTGAATACTAGTACTGGAAATGCAGACGTGGAAGCAGAAGAGCTCTATAATTAAACAGTACACCATACCCTCAATATCAGTGAGAACCAGAGAATGGCAATCAACTGGCTTCTTTTTCTTGGAAACAAAACCACCATCTGCAAACAGCAATGGAACATGAAAAAGTTAAAACGCAACAAAGACATTGATAAGACCCAACAACACACAGTAGTGAAGACGCGGAGCTTTTGATTCGTTTACAGGGAACTAAAGCAATCAGTTTAAAAAGAGAGCAAAAAACTTGTCGTCTTGTATTCACGTTGTCCATTAAACGTCATGGTAGATGAAACGGCATGTCATAGTTGTGCAGTTGTTGTGCAGTTTTCGCCGAAGAAATGTACCCAAACGTGGAAGGCACTCTACTAAGGTCTCTACTTTATTTATGCGCGTAAAATGTACGTGCGCGCACGCGTAAAAACTACGGGGCATTGGAAATCCACCTATACAGAAATCGCACCGAAATCACTGTTCTTATGAGTGATCAGACGTTCTTTCCGTTATGGTTTTCTTGTTGGGGCAAGAGCTCTCCGGTACAGAGTGAACACAGACTAATTTTCCTACATAGTCTCTATTTTATTTACGCACGTAAAATTTCCGTGCGTACGCCGCACGGAAAAATTACGTGACAGTGGAAATCCACTTTAATGGAGCTCAGTGCGCTGCAATCTTGAAAGTGGATCGTCACATATCGGATAGGTTTCCGCTTCTCTTCGTCGCAGTGTGACAAGAATTCACGACCGTAACAGAAATAGATGAGTAGGAGCAAGGACGTAAACCCACTGAGAGAGAAGTAACTATTCAGAAGTGAGGTAATGCAACAGAACCTCTCGGCTAACTGATCCGGTACGATTTTTAATGAGTTTAGTGGACGGCTTGTTCCAGTTCTCTGCTGTTCCTGTTCACGCGGTGCTAGGTAGCGTTTCATGTCGGCACGAAAAGCTCTCCCGTATATAATTATAGTGTAGACATGGCCTTATTCAGTTTGTTTGTTTGCCTCTTGACGTTCGTGGCATTGCCTTTACACTGCTAAAAAGTCATGGCAATCCGAAACAGTCACTTTAGCCTCCACGAATACCTTAATGTCGTCGTTGTCGTAGTTTCAATTCTTGAGATCACTTACAGTGGTTTTGGAAAAAGGATTAGTAGAGAGGTTAAGCATCACGTTTACGTCAAACAGCAAACGCGAATTTCTACCACGTGACCAAGTTTCTCCTTTACTTGTCGTTCACTATTCATTATTTCTACACATAAATTAGTAGTTTCATGCGATTTTATTTCCACAAGAATTGTTTGGAGCTGTTTTTATCTGCTCATTTTCTGTTTTGAGAAATTCTCAACTTGAGTCTGACGTTTGCCGTTTGGGGTATAAGTGAACCTTACACTCTCTAGAGTGACATTGAGAATGTCCCGTCAACTCCATAGGGGGGATGTAAGCTGCGTGCTTTTTTTTTGGTCTTTAAGCATTAATGTGACGTCAAGTAGCGTGAATAGTTAAAACAAACGCTTTGTACTAACCAATCACACCGTGTGCATTAATTTTTCCCTTTTTATAAAAGCGATTAGAACTACTGACTAGCAGTGATGATACTCAAAATAACCCTGTCCTTTCTAAACCCAGTTGCATCATCTCTGATCTGGATTACCTTGATCGAACCAGGCTGACGCGCATGCACATAAAGACGTAATTCGAAATGGCGCCAAAAATGTAGACGTATGATGAAAAAAACTTGCTGAGAAGGTCACCCTTGAGTACCACAGGAGAACCAAGTACAACTGTACCACAATATCCAAAGATTAGGGGTTGTGTTCGACGTTAGCCCAACGCAATAAATGTTTACCTGGAAAACAAAGAGCTGGCAAACTGTTAATGACATCTTGACCTAACGGTAACTCTGCTGTCTTGACTCTGCAGCCCGACAATATTGACCCACGGCGACGCTTTGTTGGGTTGGCTGGTTTAGTTGGACTACCCACGATCCCCAATTTAGGATAATATGGCTCTCCTGCCAACAGCAAAGCACAACAGAAAAAATAAATAGGTTTGAGGTAACAATGCATATGTTGTAGTTACGTGTAATTTTTTTTTATCTCAGGTAATTTTTCATTTTTCTTTTGTTTCAGTTTCACTAGCACACATTACCGTGCCCAAAAACAAAAGAAAGAGAAAAATTACCTGAGATAAAAAATTAACTACAACATATATCAAACATCTGAAGGAGCGTTTCACGCTTTATCAAGGGCGAGGAACTAAAAAGTCAGAGGGAAAAAGAGGTTCTTTGAGGTGCTTGGATATCAGACTAATCTGGCATCTCAAATGATAAAAATGTTTGGGATGGTTTTAGGATATATTTGGTAAGGGTGTCCAAATAAAAACCCTAGAGAGCGGGATCATCTGGGAGAAAGAAGCAGAGGGGAAGGGGTAGGGACATGCTCCCTGAAAAAATTAATTTTGAAATTTCAGTACTTGGAAATCCAGTTTCTAGTTTTCTTATGGTCTGTGCGAGAGTTTATGCAACTACAGGATTGTATTTACACCCAACCTTCGCGATTGTGATCAATTTCCTCTAATTGAGTTTTCAGTTAATCAAGTATACAACGTTTAACAACCTCTGTTTCAACCCAAGTTCAGTACTTTCAAAATGTGGCTTCTGAATAATTTATTTGCAAACATGCATATGTCCTCTCATTGTTCTTTTCTTTCTTTTTCTTTTTAAGGAAGCAACCATTCACAATTTGCCTATCTCCCATGATAACCCACCTTGTTTCACCAAAAATTTAGAAAAACCTTTGTTTTTAATTCCCCTGGGTATTATAGTTGCCCCAAGAGAAATCCAAAACAGTGCTTCTGCATCCTTTTTTGTTTGTTGTTTGTTTGTTTGTTTTTTGGGAGGGGGGCTTATTATGGGAGATGTGAAAATGAGGAGTTTGAGACAAAGTTTAGTAATAAATAAAAGTTGTTCAATTCTAATTTCTTAGTTGACAAGTTGTCCACTTATGCACTACGTACTCACCATTGATTTGGTCATATGGTGCATGAGGAAATGATGCTGTCTCTACTGACATGGCTGCCAACACATTTGTCTCAAACATGGTCGAATACAGGCGGGAGTCAGGGTCATTTCCTTTGGACACTTGTCTTTTCTGTTGTAACAAGAAAATGTATGTAGTAGATGATGAGGAAAAATAAAATAAAATAATTCAACTTTCAACTTTACTTAAATTTGGAAATATAACAAAAGATACATTGGGACTGGCTTGCAGTTAGCAAGGCTATTCGAGGCAGGCCAGGCTACATAATTTACTACAAACTAGACAAATACAAAGAAATTATACGTTATATAAGTATATATATTTTACATTAAATAGATACTATTCTACTTAAATGCAAGGACAATATTAAAGTGAAATAATATAAAATAAAATGACATCAAAAGGCAGGTGTAATTTTTAATAGCTGGAATTTTTCCTCAGCAGTGTACAAACTCTTTCCCAGGGTCCTCTCTTTCTTGTGCTCACTCTGGGGGACAAGTAGGAGAGAATGCTGGGAATGAAATTGCAGTGCTACCCTCCTCGATACATTACTCTGGGGTGTTATTACTTCTGAAAAAAAACTCTTTCCAACCAGTTTTTGAGTGGGCAACAACGCATACTAATATTACAAGAGAGAGAAACAGTGCACTAGCTGCTAACTGTCAATGTAGACTGCCCTTTGAAATTTATTTGGCAATATTATTATTTATTTGTGGATGGTATAATAAGAAATAACTTGAGAAACTTTGAGATTCTTGGGACACAAAAAATACCTGTTACCCTTGGGACCAGTCTTGGAGTGTTAATTAGTATTACCAGTATTATTCATTCAAAATATTTCCCCAATTCTGATTGGCTAAAAGCACACCCAGAATTCACCATAACCAGCTACTGATGACCAAATTTGGAAGAATTTTGTGATTAATGAACCCTTGACGTCAAAAGTGCAGCTTCCTTGCAGGTTAATGAACTGTTGACCGAGAAGACCTGGGGAAGAGGTTGAGTTGTTTTGGTTGTGAAAACAAAAATGACAGACATTTCACTCGTTTCAAGAGTAAGAACTAGGTGAAATAATAGCTAAAAACATGGCAAGAACAGCAAGAAGATGATTTGAAGGGCGACATCTACTATTTGGAGAAAATTATTTTGCAGAGCTGAATAACCCTAAACGTGCACTAACAAAGATGAACTTGACGTCCATGGAGGTAAGCATGTTTTAGCTATGTTGTTAAACTACGAAATTATTAAATTTTTGAATGAATAATAAAACAATTATTGAATTCCGCTTTCGTATCATATGAAGAATTATGGAGATCTCGAAGGGGGTCATCGGCCGATAACACCCTCCTTGATCTCCATAATTCTTCATATTAAGATACTCAACCTCATTCATTAATATTGTTAAATATAACACTAACTATATTTATTGTCTTCTGGGGACAACCGACCAACCCATTCCTCACAAACTGTTTTTTGCCAACCCCCACCAACCCTTCATCCACGATACACCCATACATTCATCCATCAGGAGAATAAATTTTAAATTCAAATCTAATACAGTCAAACCCTATTAATACTGACACTCATGAAGGGGTCATACAAATTGCTCGTAAATAGTCTGGGTGCTCATAAAGTGATACAGTTCGACAGTATTACTAATACACATGATATGACTTGTCAAGTTAAGAATTAAAACTTGAGGCTTAAATTCTAAACCTGACATTTTGAAACCTATGTAGCACTACCCACTGCATAAACCACTTTCCTCTGAACATTTAACTTATTTACATGTATGAGGGTCACTAATAACAATCTGGCAACAGAAATGATTCAATGAAAAGTAGCCTTGTGATAAATGGTCATCGTCACACGATTTTCAGAAGGTTTTTACCGTTTTTTCCATAAGGTGCCAAATAATTTTAATGACGTTTGTGAATTTTTTTTCTCCCATGTGATCATCACATGAAACACGTAATTGAGTAAAGCAAATGAAATGCAGACCTATTAAAGAATTTCAAAGTGTTTTAGAACCAGGAGCTACATATAACCAGACACTTTGAGGTATACACAGGACGTGCAGTTTATTTTGGTGTCAAATACAGGTCACCCATTTCCCTAATACTTATCAACCACCAGGTACCACAGCATTTTTCACTCTCTTTTCATTCACTCTACACATATCTTTCGGGAAAAATGCTTTTACGATGTATATAACAATTTAATGTCAGATTTTCTGGAAACAATTAAAAAAAAACTGAAGTTGTGTAATAATATTTATCTTGGTGTTCAACATGTTTGTTTCTGGTTTTTCTGGGGCTCAGATTTTTTCTGTGTCCTCTTATGGTTGATTCTTTACATCTCCCTTTATTTCCTTTATAATATTAATATCAGTGGCATAGGTAGTGGTTTTTATAAGGAAAATCATTAATTTACCTCCGGTGAATAAGCAGGTACAAGGCCTGTGTCTTGGTCCATACCGACCACAATGCAGATCTCTACCAGACTGTTTAACATCTTGTGGCAATGATGTTCCATTGTGCTTCTTTCTGCAACAATAAAATGACTATTACTATAAGAAATAAATAAAACCTGGCTATACAATCCATTTTTAAATATTTCCAAAATACCTGGATGTCATATTTAGGCACTAAACTGTACACGAGTCAAAGTATTGGAGAAGAAAGTTTTGAAAACTTAAAACATTTCTTAATGAACTAATATAATAAACAACACTACCGTATGGAAAGCATTAGCAAGGCCACTGCAGAAGATTTTTGTAAAGAAAGGCCACAGAGGCCAGTTTGGAAGATTTGTGAAGAATTTGAAGATAAGCAATTGGCACAGTTTGCAAAGACTGCCACTGGAAGAGATGACTTATAACCGACTTCTGTGATAAAAATGACAAATGCCTGAAAAATGACAGCAGCCACCCGAATCACCTCCCAAATTTAAATATGAACATGGACAGGCATGTTCAAGCCGGTTATTTCACAATAAAAGCATGACTTGATTAATTAAACAATTATGCTACAGCTGTATTTAGCAAAATTAAGTTCAAATTTTGTCACATGGTGCCCTGTAACAGAAATGACATAACTCAGAGAGTTCAATTGCAAAAAGTATGACGCCATATTTAAATGCTATAAATTCACAAATGAAAATTTACAAATTCTTCTTATTAGCTAATGAATGTGTGCACATGGGTTTTCAGTGCAATATGCATGTATGCCCTTCAGCGGAAACAGTCCATGGAATGGCGGATATCTGTGGATATCGAACAAATTTGGGGATTCAATATAAAGAACAATATAATCGTGATTCTTAGCTTTCATACAATCTAAACCATAAAGGCTTAAGTGAACTTACTGTATTTTCTAGTCACCATGTTTAAGATCGATTGCATAAGCAGCGGGCTCAATGTTTTTGGCAAATGTGATCGAGGCGGCGCAATAAATGCAAAGAAGATACATACATACATCTATTTCCAAATTTCCCACCTGGATTAGCAGATTTAGCAGATTTAGTTGGTTTAAAAACAACTTATTAAACTCATATACAAGTGTGATAACAGGTAAAAGTGCGAAAATTGTGGAAATGAAACTCACCGTGCAAAAAAAACTTGCTTTTCAAGTTTCTCCTTTCTAGAGGTTAGACTTCAAATAAAGCAGGCAGAAGTTAGTATTTCTGATATGACTATGAGCTCTTCAAAAAATGGCGACCAAACTAAAACATTTTCCGTAAATTCGAGGTGAACTTTACCCTCCGTGTGAATCGGGTGTGAACTTATAACGAAATCGCCATTTTTGGGAAAGCGGCTTTTCCTAGAATCGATAGTGTTGCGTGACTTCCGGGCACATACACAAGGGACTGGACTGAACTTAGTGCGATCCTCTGAAAAACAATGAACCAACAAAGTTACGAAGCTCCAAACGCAAGTAGATCAAAGCCACTTGAGTAAGTGAAAGTCTCTCGAATCAATTATATTTGAGAGGGTTTTGACCTTTCGGTTTTTAAACTTGAATAAGCAAGATGGTGGGGATAGCAAGATAGGCAGGGCAACTAGATCTAATTTGCATTGCTAAGACATACCGATATCGTTATTGTGGTAAAGGTAGTGCGTAGACAGAGGACAAAAACTGATTGAATTCAGTTATATATACATTTTTATTATTTTGCTAGAATTAACACGTCCAATTTCTTTGTTACCATGAAAATAAATATTATCTATTTTAGTACCGTATTAAAAAGGAACATGAAAATAAAGAGTGCAATGTGTACTAGAAAGTGTAACTGACTAACCCGTGGTTGTGGATATATCACAGGAAAAAATAACGGATTCCCATTTTTGGATATTTTAGGGTATTTAAAGAATACCCATAAAAATCACAAATTTGGCAAAGTGAGACAAGTCCCAGCCAGGGAATTCCCAACCAAGTTTCCTGATTGGGACTTGTCTCACTCTTCCAAATTTGGGATTTTTGTGGGTATTCTTTAAATACCCTAAAATATTCAAAATGGGAATCGGTTATTTTTTCCTGTGGGAAATCAAGGAGAAGGGAAGGGCCTGACTTAGTCCTAAGGATGTGCCACTGTAAAGTGTAGTGTGAATCGGAGGATTTTAGAGCACAATGGGGCATCATTTATGCCCGCATTTATGTCAGCTAATAAGTGAGTTGAAGATATCATCATTAGTATGGGGTGGGATAGGAATTTTTGGTGCCTTGTCTACCAGTCAGGTAGCAAAAATTTCACTTTAAGGTGGTCTGGTAGTGGATGGCATGGTATAGACCAAGGGTTACAGAGGCTTAAGAGCACGCCCCCACTTACACGCCCCATTCCCCCAAGACAAATATCATTAAAAATTTAGAACATTTCTTAACGTCAAAAGACTTTCCACCCCTTCGCAGATTCACAGTTTTGTAAGTTCAGGAGCACGCGCTTGAATGATCTGTATATTTGGTTTTGTTTCAGCTGTAAATTCCCTGGTCTTGATAAGTCTCATGACCATCAACTTTATTTACCAATCTCTAACCTAACGATGGCATCAGCGCTTTGAAAATTTTTCTTTTGTGTTAACTCACGTTAAACTGACGTAGTGATGAACTAAACCTTTCATTTATTTTGGTCTCATTACACTGCAATGATAATCTCGTGATTAAAATGAATCCCACGGCAGATTGTTCCGCATACTTTGCATATTTTTACAGGTAACCGGAACAAAGAGCTAAAACTATAGTTCTCAGTACCTTATCTCTTAAATATTTTCTTCGAAAACCTCTTGGATACTCAAAGCAATTTGGATCGTGGCTCCCTTCACGCGAATACAATAATATAATCGGATGAGCGCATAAGAAATTCCATTCTTAGAAGAAAATAATGAGATCGACTTCCTGATACTTTAATCATCATTCCCAGAATTCAAAATAATCGATACAGAAATGCAGACGATGTTCTAGTAGTAAATAGGATAAATTTTACGTTTTGTCGAGTGCACTGTTACCCTCTGTCGTCATAGATTTTGCTATGATTTTGGCGGGAAACAGTTTTATTGTTAGATGTCATGTGACCTCCAAGTATAATAACCATTTGAGGGAGCGCGCAGAATAACAAAACAATATATATCGATTTGCAATCTAACACACTGCGAAAGCTGGTTCTCGACGTGCAGCTTTATATGTTTCAAAAGCCTTTCTGCGGTTTGTATTACAACATATTTTTCTATACCGTTTTGATATTATAAAAACGTAAGGAACCTATCAACAACTTTCTTTTCCCCTTGCATGAATAAATTTAACCATAAGCCGCAGTTTAAGTACCAAAAAACTCATATAAATAACAGTGTCGTAATGCTTTGTTTCATTAAAGGGGGCTGTCTGCAGAGATATCCATAGATTAGTTTGGCCATGGGCCTGCGAATTTTTATGGGAGGTTTGGACTTCACAGTCCGGTCAACGTCACATCTCTCAGCCACTGATTTGCCATTTACCCAAGACTCGATCCGGCGAAGAAATGTCAAAAATGATGGCAAATCTTGGTAAAAACTATACTGACCGTATCTGATTCTTCAGATGATATTACATCCGACTGTAATTTAAGAATTCGGGGGTGGGTGGTAAGACTAAACACCGGCAAAGCAAAGTTATATACACATAGCATCAGTCTCCGTGTGAGGATTTATCACTGAGTGGAGTGAATTGATCGCTGCTCACAACATTGAATTTAAATCACCCTCACGATTCCTTATCCTCGTCTGTTCGATTCCCTGCAGTGTTCGCGTGTCTGGGCCAGTTCATTACTCCGCAGTTTTCGAGTAAAAGGAATGAAGGTTCTAGTCCATGGAGGTCAGTATTCTTAAACACCAACGGGGTATTCCTGCATTAGAATCTCTCCTCACAGATAAATTACCCAGCCCCAAAAAAGGATGACCACACCACCAGGGTTTACGTCCCCTACTCTTTTTGGGACTCTTTTCTTTTTTTGTTGGGTTCTTTTACGTCCCTTAGCTTAATAATCAGTTAAACGAAAGTGCTGTGAGAAGGGTTCTATGGTTTTTCGTCCTTATCATCCGTTTGACCGTTTGCAGATGTCATTACAAAGGCAGCACTGTTTTAACAAATCGTTTAGCTTTGAATAATCTTCGTACAATTTTGAACGATAAACCTTCAGAACTGTCGAATGTTTTAAACTGAATTTTAATTGAACTTACTAAGTTCAATATTGAATTTTATGACCTAGGAAAAAACTAACGTAACATGCGTGCCCCATCTTCATAGGCTGTCACTCGTCTATGCCTCGGTTAAGAAATTGTTTACTTGGTACATAAAAACACGTCCAGAAGCATCGAAGAAAAAAAAAATAGTTACTGGAGCGTATCACAACTGCCCACGGTTTCATATTTGGCTTTGTCATTAAAATAGCTATCAATTCAACAGTCGCGTCTTCTTTCCGTGTCTTTTTTCTTTTTTCTCAGCATTTTCCTTTCAATGCTAATAACCACACGATTTATTTATAAAACCTAAATGTTATGTATCTAAGTAGAAGCTATACTTTCTCAAAACTATCAAGACTGATATCGTCATCGAATTTAATTTCGACATTCAAGTGCATATGTGGATGAGGAAGCATATCGATCATCGATCTCCCAAATGGACACGATTGATCCCCTCCCCAGCTGGGGGGTGGGAGGAGGCCTAAACACAGTGACATCGTGTGCGCTCGAATTTCGTTGCAAATAACACCTGGTAATGATTTTCTAGTTTTGAGAAAGAGAGGGCTGACAGCATTCGAAATTTGTCAACGTTTGTAAAGAAAAACATTTGGCGTTGGCCAGAGAATTCTTATTTCAATTATTAATCATGACCAGTTTTAGTGGGATTTATATTACAAATCACTTGTGTTAAAGACACAAATAGTGTAGCCACCTGATTAACATGTGTTTGGGTTGTAAGGAGAAGCATCATTATTGTTAAATATTTTTTAATCATTTTCATTAACCAACTACAAACTTGGCTTTGGAAAGCAGTTTTCTAAACCAAAGCACTTTTTATCATGTGCAAAAATAAGTTGATGTCGTACTCAAGCATGACACTAACACCAAAAGCTTTATTTGCATGACCATAAAGGAATTACAGTATTGCAAAAGCTATTAGTCTAAATTTAAGTACTACTTCACTGAACTAATTAGTACGTGCAAAACATTACAAAACGTTACAGTTCTCATTCATTCATTGATATTAATTTGGTTCTTAATTCAAAGCATTGCGAGATAAATGAAACTAATTGACAGTTAATTAAATAATCAGAAGAATTCATAACTGAAGAGATATTAAAGTATCGTGTGAAAGTGATTTGAACTCAGGTATTTTAGTTTCTAGTTTGGAGAAAAATATGTCTCTGATCTGAGAATAAGCCTTACAATCTAGTAAGAAATGATTTTCATCTTCGATTTTGTTACTTGTACAAAAGTGACATATCCTTTCATTGCGAGGAATGTTTTCGTATCTACCTGTTTCAATTCTAAGTTGATGACTACTTATTCTAAATCTAGCTAATGCTTTTCTCGAAGGGTTTTTTCTTGTTAAAACTAGGTACGGCGAGGGGCTATAGTCGTCTTTGATTGTACAATAAAAACTGAGTTTTTGTGGTTGTTGAAGGGTCTGATTCCAGTAAGAGACGCAGGCCCGTAACCAGGGGGGGTGCACGGGGTGCGTTCGCACCCCCCCCCCCCCACAGGCCCCAAAGGTCCACATTTTGATACTCAATATCCAAGTTAAGGAGTGCTGTCGGTTAAACTGAAGTTTCAAACTTAACAGTGATATCTAAACAAAATCAAAGAATGAAAAAAGCAGTAGTGTATTCACTGGGAAATAAGACCAGCTGCACTCTAGTAGGCTGAGCCATTCAGAACATTTCAATGAGTGCACAGATGTCTGAGCTTACGTATTAATGTGCACCCTTCGCACGGGAGTTTACGACGAGCAAGACAATGACAAGGGAACGATCTCACTATTTTTGTCAGACACGTCCGCTAACGCGTCGGGTAGTATTCTCTGTTTGTACGAGCACATGAACGCCCGAAGATGCAAAATAAGTTTTCTGTGTAATACGTTATGGGTACGAGAGAACAGGAAAATGGAAAGAGGAAGGCTGCAGCTAAATCTTGCCAGTCTCTCGATACATAGGTTAGTAAAGTACCCTGTCAAGAGCCATTAGACGCTGACAATGTCTTGATCCGTTATCATGCTCTGAGATTTAGTCCCTACACCCACGCAGGCTGGAGTGCGGGACTATTCTGAGGGATTAGTTCCGCAGTATTTTGATGTATCATTTTACATCGTAAAATTACTCCTTTATAACTTAATTCAAACTGTTGTATTCGAAAAATGTAATATTCAGTTCCTACCGTGTACTTTGCGGTTACAATTTCTCATGTATTGCTACTTTCCTAAATAAACGGATCAGAAAATAAAAAATACATTTCGGTAGTTGGGTCCACTTTGGCCTTGTTAGCACCCCCCCACATAAAATCCTGGTTACGGGCCTGATACGTATTTATTTTTCATTATGCCGATATACCTATTAACTATTGAGTCACTCAATGAATTACAGGAAAAGTCATAGTTTAGATCATAGTAGTCAACCATTTTCATGAGATTAGAGTAAAAGCTAGTTTTTCCGTTATGATGAAGGTCAATTGAAATTTGTAAGGCCTGTTTAACTATAGAATCTTCATCTTTACCTCTCAGATAGTCTAAGTAATTTAGAATCTTTTTATTTATATCAATGATCATGGGAAATTTACCGAGTTCAGCTCTACAAGCAATGTTGGCTGCCTTGTTATGTACTTGTAAATAACGTTTACAGAATTGCAAATGGGTTTTTTCAATTGCAGAGCTGTCCCAGGACTTAAAATCTGATTTAACAAAAGCACCCCAAACTTCACTGTTGTAGGTTAAAATTGGGGAAATCATAGAGTCAAAAATTTTACACGCAAGTGAGGGCTTAAGACTATTCAAATCCGTGATGCTGACCACACTTGAGGGAGATAGTATCATGACTCAAAATGTCGCGCGAGCTGGATTTCTTGGGGAAGATTTCTTTTGATTCTTCAAATGCATGATATTTTGCTAATATTCAGAAAATTAAAAATGAACGCAAAATACTTTTGATGAGCTTTCAGATTAAAATAAATGGAATGAATTCAGTGATGGAGCGAGTTTGGTTATAATAACTACAGAATTAAACAAGTTAATCGGCCATCACCGAGCCATCATTAAGAAAAAAGCAGAGGTCCTCGATGGCCAGCTATACTATGTTTCAGCACAAACTAGACCTGCTCAGTTTCCAAAATTTCTAAACAAATGACCAGACACAACCAAGAGGCTAAAACCGCTTCTCTGGAGACGCTCCCTCTGATTTTCTCTTGAGGGAAGGGGGCGCTTGTGCACAGGCTATACCTACATCTTTGTGATACGTGGAGAGAACTGTGAATCCTTTTCAAACTTTGCAGGAGTGTTAAAGTCCTTAAGTCGGCCTGATTATCCTTTTAGGTCTTCCCTTAAACACAGAAATACCGACCCTAGAAATCGTAGCCTGTAAATTGCTGACCTACAATTAAACAATTTTTTCAATTCAGGTTTGTTTGCGGGATATTTCAGTTTTTCTTAATGGTTTAGCCCCTTCCTCTAAAGGTGTCTGATGCCGAAGGCTCTTAGGGATGTGAAGTTTCCTTTTTTTTGGCTTATAAAGTTCATGTTTTTTTATTATTATTATTTTTTATTTTTTATTTTTTATTTAATTTATTATTTGAGCTAAATTTACATCACACAAAACGTATACATATTACAACTTAACGAAACAAACATAAAAATAGCTGAGGTTACATTTATGCTTGAATTCGCTCATGTTATTACTTTAATTTGATTGCTTTTATGATAAGTATAGAAACGGAGGCTTCGCTTTTAACCCTACCTGGCTAAATATATATATTTTAAAGCCATATTAGCAACATCTTTGAATCCTTTTGTTAACCTTGCAGTATTATTGGGGGTGTTTCTTCTGACGGTGGAGGCCAACCATTGTAGGAAGGTGGATTGGTGGCATTCATTTGACAAGAGAGGCTGGTCTAGGTGTAGCCACTCTACCGAGTACTTGAATGGGATATACAGAAATGACAACAAGGGTCATAACGATGGATTATATCTGATCGAGGAAGGATGGTGCTGCAAGGCTCCTTCGCCGAACCAACACCAGCCGTCACATTGCAAGATCGCAAACTGGTGGAGTGTGTTGGACAGGTCAGTGAGATCAGTTCCGCCCGGTGTCCAACCTCTTACCCCTATTTCGTATACCTTCTATAATCTACGGTAGCCCTTTCACATACCTTGTTTAGAACTTTGTAGCCCTTTTAACTGCTCTAAATGCACTGTTTTTAAAATATGAAAAATCACAAAACTAGAACATGGTCAGAACGTTTTCTCGACTTTTTCACTGAGCATGATAATATGTAGCCTCCCTCGCAGCCGTTTTTTGGATGTCACGCAACGCTCCACGTTCTTTTGGGGGAGCGTTGCGTGATATCCAAAAAACGGCTGCGAGGGAGACTAGATAATATGCACCTGGGCCTAATTTAGAGACCGAAGACCCCTTATAGGCCATAGGCAGAACTCTCGGTATATATGCCGCTAGTTTAAGACCGAGATGTTTCAAATATATCAATGTGTACTTGTATCCGTGTGCCAACAGAAAGTTGGATGATGAAGGGCTCTTATCGAATTTTGAGCTCACAGTTTTGATCACACGTAACTCTTATTTAACTTTTTGCATACAATTTCTCATACGAGCGGTCATATGAAACGGTTAATGTGCATTGTCACTCGTGATATTTTAATAATGACCCGCATTGTTAGGACCCCGTTAAAATATAAAGAGGACCTCAAAATAAAATTAAAGGGGCCTTAGTGTCTTTCTACGTGTTGTTGTGTTTCTCACAATAATGGCAGCATCTGTACTAAAATACACAAGCCAGACATTTAAAGATACTTGTGCAGTTAAGAAAATCGGCCTCACTGATTTCTTTATCAGCAATTGCTAAATAATGGGACTGAAATCAAGCAAAGGGGCCTCCATCCTAATTGGCGGTTAAGCAAGGAATCTCCATAGAGAAGCCTATTTCTTTTTCAAGATGACCGGTCCGGCCGATCAGTACGGCGTCAGTCTGACCTTTCATATATAATTAGCGCCCTAAGAAAAACAGCGAATGTAATTATTTTTTCAGAAACCACCATTGGGCACTCTGTCCAAAAGGCTACTTTCTGCAGGGATTTTACCGTACCGATGGTCAATGGCTGGGTAACATTGAGAACGGCCGATGCTGTAGACCCAACAACTTACCTGATAAATACCGGCATTGTTATGTTAAGAACGTCTATCGTGCGTTTGATCACAAAGGATGGAATAGATGTATGAAGGATTATTACTTGGTTGGTCTATACAGAGGAAGTTGTCACTATTTAGGCTGTATTGAACAGTTCAAGTGTTGCAGCATGATCGTTGGTCAGTACATTTTTTAGCAGTTATTGCATGAGGTTGACTATAATATGAAGAATTACGCAGATCGATTTACATAATTATTTATATCAGTCGAAAGCCAAATCATATATTACTTGTTTTGTTATTGCATCTCTGAAAATATTTCCAAAATATTTCCAACTCAGTCAACAAAACGTGCCATCTATATAAACTGTTCGCGTCTTCATAACTCCGTTTGCACTGTTCCTCGTCAGCCGAAAGAAAAAGTTCAATTAAAGGAAAGGTATCATCAGTGAGTCCTCGATCGTGACAGAGCGATGAAACCTATTTTGCTTGTTTTGATCACGATCGGCTCATTTATGAATGTAACTATTGAATCAAACTTTGATTTTTAAGTCGACCGGTTTTATTAAAGGTGTTTTACTGAGGAGTGCAGCACAAAATTTGTCCTACTTAACGTTATGGGAGGTTTCATTTTCCTTAACAGAGAGTCGAACGTCTAGTTCTGTAATTATATTTTATCACCAATTTGCTTTGCTTTAGATGTGTACAAGTGTAACCAAAAGCCATGCAAAAATGGCGCTACCTGTGTTGACCTTCAAGGAGCCGGTTATCGGTGCAATTGTAAATCTGGATTCACTGGCAAAAACTGCGAGCAAGGTTTGGTAGTATATGATTTTATTCTCTGCCGATAAATTGATTTTTCTTTCTTTTCATTGGCCGAGAGCCCACCTCGTGACCTGCAAATAACTGCCTTAAATAACTGCCTACAAATAATGGTCTGCTCATGCGCAATGCCGTCCAACAGTGTTTGGCTGCAAATAATATTCTGCTCATGCGTCAAGGAAACCGTGCTTTTCTCCTTCTTGCGTCCGCTCTTGCGTGAAAATGGCAGATTCGCTTCCCAAGGATATTCATTAAAGAAACAAACTCGGTGATCGAATGATTAATGCTTAAAAAAAGCTGTTTCGTACCAGGGAGTACTTTAAGCACAAACAGGATCACAGGATGTTTCGGATTGAATTTTTAGTAACATTTAACAAATTATGTCCGAGTGTTGTCCCCGGGGTAGCCTGCGTAGCATGGCGGTTTTGGTTGGGCGCGCTAAGTAATAAAGGCGGGCGAGGGCAGAGAAACCGCGAGGAGATTGGGGCGGAAGCAACTTGAAAAACCGCCTGCACGGACGGGGGGCTTTTTTGAGTCGGCCCGCACGCCAGCGTACGGATCGTTCCGATTGGTTCGGAATGTTCGCCTGTCAATCAAATATTTTGGTAATCTCCCATGGGAGAGTTTCGAGGGACTGAACAAATCATCTCCGCAAAACAAAATCAAAATATCAAAGAAGCGTTGACCGGAGCGTCGTCGATCTTGAATATTTGACGGGAAAAAAGGGCAATTGTATTGAAGCCTAAACAGGAAATGGCCATTTACAGTCTTCTTCAAAGGAGAGATGTCATGGAAATTTTGTCAACAAGACTTGGCAAGAGCATGATCTTTACTGTCTTTGCTATGGCCAAAGAAGAAATATCCTCATCGAAAACCTGTATGATCACAATTTCCCCTCTAAAAAGTACTATCGAGGACCAGATATCTGAAATGGTGTCGCTGAGATGTAAAGCAATGGGCCTTATGACAGAAACAGTAAATTTCAGTGCTTCGAGAAAGTTCACCTTAATTTTCTCTATTACTCGGTGTTAGAGAATAACGCACTCCAACGCAATACATAGAACGGCATCCGCGATTGTGGTCGATGAATCGCATATGGTAGAAGACGCACAGCGTAATTCTCCATACTTTTTTGCTTGGTGTAGCTTAAGCTACAACTCAAATCTGAAGATCGCGCTATACGTAAAAATACAACATCCTGCAAACAACAGTTAAAAAGCCGGGCCCAGCGTCAAAACATTCACGGACAAAGCAGTGACAAAGAAACTACAAACCAAGGCTCCTTAGTTTGTAGTTGTCCAGATCCAGGCATTTTAGTCGGAAAAGACCAAAGAAACTAAAATATTTATTTAGCCGTAATAAAAAGCTTTAGGCTTTAAGAGTGGTCAAAGAAATTAGTACTTTACAACTGCATCTGAGATCAACAAATTCTAATTAGCGAAAATAACATTAACCACAGGAAATAATTACTCAATACGGATTAAACAAACCAACTCCATGACCTCTAAATAAATGTAAGACTTAGTGCAGCAAAAATAAGATCTACTCAGTCAAGTTTAGAACGCAGTGTAGTCACCTATGCGCGAGATAGCCACAAAGAAAATACCCGTGTTTGTTCAAGCAAACTCCAATTCCGGCCAAGGTCACGTTTTACACTATATCACGAGCTTTTGTGTCGTGTTTAGGCTGTCAACACTTTATTTCTGATTGGCTGGGAAAACTGAAACCAAACAAGTTGTCAACAGGATGTCAAAATGAGTTGAAGGGGGCGGCAGTTGAAAAGGCCACGAATCCGGGCAGGCGGTTTTTATTTTTCTCGCGGCTTCGCCGCTCGTTCTCGCGCGCTTCGCGCGCGAACTTCGCGGCTACGCCGCTCCTGCGCCCGGCTCAACAAAACCGCCATGCTACGCAGGCTATCCCCGGGGTGTCGTTAAGCGCTGATTTAGCTGCACACATTCGTTCTAAAAAGTGAAAATAGACTAAAACCGAGTCTTCTTTTCAAGATTAGGCGTTGCTAGTAGCGTTATCCAAGAACTCAGGTATAGTGTAATTAATATCCAAAGAACGAGCTATTCGAGGCAAGACTGGCCCAGAAATTCCTACGTTCCTAAAATGATATTCATTTTAGGAAACGTAAAGTTTTATGTCCGCAATGCGCCTGAAAATAGATGACTGAGAAACCCAAATTGAATTGTGTTTTACAGTGTTTAAAAGTGTCCCTGACACTCCGACCTGGAACGAATATGCAGAGAGCTTTTAACAGAATGCTTTACCTTGGGGCAGGAAATTAGCGATGGCTTCACACTAGATCAATGTTTAAAAGTATTCCGTTTAATTTTCCTGCCTGTCTCGGGAGAAATTTAGGGCACTCGTGCATAGTTCGTAGACTAACTGATTGAAAGAAAACTGATTTTGAATCTCCCGACTGAGAGAGTTATACCTTTTGAAGACAGCGGATCTGTTCTTCTCGGCCTTGCCACTTTAGTAGTGGGCAGGACTATATTAGGATAAGTTTGATGGCGCTAACATTTGACCTTTCGTTTACTGTTACAGATATCAATGAATGTGAAGCAAGCCCTTGTAAGAACGGTGCCACATGTGAGAACCTTTCAGGAAGCTATCGCTGCAAGTGCAAATCCGGTTACACTGGCAAAAACTGTGAGGAAGGTCGGAAAAGAATAAACTGGCTGAGTTATTCATTTCTACATTATTTTTCTACTTTTAACGTCACCTGGTTTGCTCACCACAATTTGTTGGGGACCTTATGTGGAAGATTTAGGCTAGGGTTCGATTCCGTGCCGGTGTGTCAATCAAAGAACAATCAATCTAAAAAGTCATACAAGCTAAGAAAAAAGAAAACGGTGATCTTGTAACGAGCCATAAAAACATTGCATGCAAAGCAGACCCCCCCCCCCCCCCCCCCCTTACTTCACTTTTTTAACGGTCTGTCCCCAGCCAATTGCCCAGGAAATTGCTCCTAAAAAGCCCCGAGGGGAGTACTTGTATTTGATTTTTTTTCCTCCATTTGTTTTATATTACAGGTCAATTATATTATATTACAGATTTGAAGATATTATTCTTAAGATTTAAATATCGGATTACAAGAATTAATGGAGAAGGGCAAGATATAGTGAAACTAATAATTACATGCCCTCTGATTAAATTACATTTACGATAAAAGAGAAGTATATAAAGTATGGAAATATATATAAGAGAGAGAGAGAGAGAAAAAAAACACACACAAAAAATATAGAACATACGAGGGTCGGTGTGGCGATGATTAATACTGAGGAAGATAATAGTAATATAGTGCTCTTTTAAAACCAACATTATGATGAGAAGATGGAATCATAATGTCATTTTATTTCGAGGAATTGCCCGTTTCTTATCAGCAGTGTGAATGCGGTGGTTCCCTGGCCAATTAGGAGATCGAACGTGTTTAGTGTTGTATAAAAGACTTGTTATATGTATCGTGCGGTCCTTCCAACTATTACCATCAGTCTGTACTAGTGACATCCCATTGACGCTCAGTTGAAAATTTTTCCCACCACCTCCCCGGTCTCCGACCGGCTGCCACCGTCTACATCTTCTTAGGGACGGACCATTAGAAACGTTATGGGGGGGGGGGGGGGGGGGGGGGAAGGGAATTTTCGAGCCGCAGGAATTTTTTTTCGTTATCAAATTCCTTGTATGAATTTTTTTGGGACCATAGCATGAATATTTTTTAGGATTAATTGACGTACATGAATTTTTTTTTCATTTTATTTTCCCTTTCGCGAATATTTTTTTTGTACTTCGCCCGCCCGCCCCTTCCCCCCCCCCCCCCCCATAAGTTTTCTAATGGTCCGTCCCTTATAGTTTTATCTTCTTTAGTTTGTCGTAAGTATTTGCTAATTTGTGGCGGATTTTTGTCCCCACCTTTCCTGAAGAGATGTTAATTAGTTAATTTTATCATTGGTTTCAATTAAAAACGTCACGCTTGTGGCCATTTATCCCAAACAGTTGAGATTCTTGATCGGGTCATCTCTTCAGCAAACCAGTGCGCCACCATGAGGAGCTCTCAGTTTGGGAAGACTCGCAATAAAACAGTTTTTTAGTTGTCTTTTCACGTATAGATAAATGAATATCATACCGAAATAACATCCTATTTGGTCATGCCAAGACGAGAGTAGATAACAAGAGTGGATAACAAAACATATATTTTGCCACTTTCACACCATCATTTTTTGTTTCCTTTTTTCTGCTTGGGCTTTGGGAGCATTAAATAATAGTAACGTGTATACTTTTTTGTTTTGAAGACATTGACGAATGCCTCAACGAACCTTGCAAGAACGGTGGCACTTGCGTCAATATTCTGGGAAGCTATCGCTGTAATTGCCCATCCGGTTTTACTGGCAGAGAGTGTGAAAAAGGTCAGGAATTAAAATTTTAGTTCGCTTAATGGATGAATAAATTCCATCTTTCCAGGCTTTTTTCGTTGTACACAAATAACTAAGTAGAATGTTTTGAAATCAAAGAATGACGACACGTCATTTTTATCGCATCAAGGCCGGTTTTCATAACAGCAGACAAAATGGTGGAAGTCGTCGGTGACAATAACTGGCATTAAAAAGAGGATGACGAGGCGCTTCGTAAATCCGCAAAAAATAGATTTACTAGTTGGAGCAGAGAGGAAACGTTTTGGAGAGAAGCGACGACCGCTGATCATGAATACGTCTGTGTTCGCAGGCAGGCATTCGAACGGTATCACACATGAGTCCAAGGCTAATTCCTGCGATCTAAATTGAGCACTATTTTCAAAAGCATAATGCAAAACATCGTCAAAGAGGTTATCTCGTGTCAGCAATGTTTGTTAACGCCACTTATTTTTATAACTTCAACGACCTAAACAGTACAACAGGAATAGGATTTAAAAAAAAAAAACAGGGATCGAGAACGAGCAAATTAAGAGATCCTGCTAAATCTCTAATGTCAGGGAAGAGTTTATATATGACAGAGGTTCCTTTTGTTCATGTAGACATCGACGAATGTGTTGACGAACCATGCAAGAACGGTGCCACCTGTCTCAATCTTCCAGGAAGCTATCGCTGCGATTGTAAATCTGGTTACCATGGCAAGAACTGTGACAAGGGTTAGAAAACCATGATTGTCTCTATAATATCTTCCAATACTCATATATGTATTCAGTCTCTTTTAATAATTGTTGTTTCTAAAATAACGAGAAAACGTACTTCGATCAATTACTGAGATACATTACTTGTTCGTTGGTGGAGATAACTGTAATATCAACATGCTACTTTTCTCTTCTTGCAGACATAAACGAATGCCTCGACCAACCGTGCAAGAACGAAGCCACATGTGTCAATCTTCCGGGAAGTTATCGCTGCAAGTGCACATCTGGCTTTATAGGCAGAAATTGTGAAACAGGTCATAAAAGAATGGACTTTTTCAGTTTTACTTGTTCAGGAGCTCCTGACTTGTTCCGTTACTAGTCCGTTTTTTCTTTCGTACATGACAAATGAACCGGTAGATGTCATTTTTTTTTACATACTCTTATTTTGATTGTTGCAAAGCGCCTTTTAAGTCTTAATTACCACTTTGAAAACTGGGATAAAAATTTAAGGAAAACTTTGTGTGATGACATAATACCCATGCGCGGTAACTATATGACAAGGTCACTCTAGGGAGGATGACGCATTTTCTAATTTTCTGAGCTCTCAGAATCCTTCTGGAACTTACGAAATTATCCGCCGAAGATTGTAAGCGACCACTGGCATGTGAGCGGCCATGTTGGATCATGCTTAGCAGCCTGGCCTTCTCGCGTTTCGTCCGCTTCGCTGTTTCTTCAATCCTTCGTTGCTGTTTTGCTAAATATATCTTTCGTGGCAGCTTTCCCGTAATTTCAGGGTGACAATTAAGCTATTGTCAAGTCAGGAAATCTTAAACAGATCCAAAATGGCGGCTCACGATGCTGTGTTTTTACACTACTTGGAGAAAAATTATGTCCTTTGTCAATGAATCTCGGATTTTGGATTCCGGATTCCTGGAGCTGTATTATGGATTCCAAAGCCCAGGGTCCCGGACTCCAAGAGCAAAATTTTCCCATATTCCGAATACTACAAGCCATAATTTCTCGGACTCAGGGGTCTCTTATAGGGAGCGAAACGTGGAGCTTTTTTCTTTCTACAGACAAAGACGAATGTCTCGGCAACCCTTGCAAGAATGGCGCTACATGTATGAATATTCCTGGAAGTTATCGTTGCAAGTGCACATCTGCTTACACTGGCAGAAACTGTGAAAAAGGTCAGGATCGATATGATATTTGGCTCTTAACTGTCTGATAACTGAGGCCCAGCCGGTATTTAATCGTCTTTCCTTTTTTCAAATTCACTTTCTAAAGAGTTGCTTGAAGTCCTTATTCTACATTTTAAAATGATATAAACGGGTTCTTGCAGAAGTAAAGAGGTGAAAAGGAGACATGAAAAGGAAGCAACTAACAAAGCACTTTGGAATTGGGTTTTCACGAGCAGATAACTACATATAAAGACCATTTTTTATTCTCCATTGGCTCCCTGAAGGTGAAGTTAGGACTGATCGGATTGTGTAAAATTTTAATGCCTGAGAGGAAAAGAATGTTTATGTTTTACATATGTACAACTGTGCAACATTGCCGTGAGATAAACGAGAACACACGGGAACGCAGAAAAATCAGAGAACAAAAGTGACCAAAAGTATTCAACAGGTTTCAGACAAAATTGACTGGGAGAACTGAATGACTGTTCAGAAGTGGTTGAGTGATTAAATAACAATAACCATATTAACATGATACTTTATCCTTATGATTTGTGCAGACATAAACGAATGTCTTGACAAACCATGCAAGAACGGTGGAAAGTGCGTTAATCTGCCGGGAAGTTATCGTTGCAATTGCAAAGTCGGTTTCACTGGTAGACACTGCGAAAAAGGTCAGTATGGGACACATTGATCGCGTTATACGGTTTATACTTCTCCCTCGTCTTGATGTATTTCTATTGAAAATATAGCCTGTGAGAGAAGACGCCCCTTTCGACTTTTCCTTCACTCGCTGAGAAAGGAGCGTACGTTCACTTCTGTCTGTATAAGCATGATCTCTTTTAGTAATTAAGCACACCAGCTACAGTTACGGAATCTGCCACCAGTTCAAACTGAAAAGTAGACGACCTTTGTAGGTAGATCAGTAATCTTATAAAAATACAGCTTAGAGAACTGCCTTGATAATACTCCATGAACGCTAATCGTCTCAAGACAACTGACTTCCATGACCGTAAAAGATTTAACGCTCCATTTTCAAAGTGCACTGATATCTCCATAGACACTTACGTACTACTAGAAAGAAATTGCCCTTGGTAAAAGAAATCGGTTTCATGCTATTAAAACAAGCAGCGACTTCTCTTAAAATCTTAAAGACCAAAAAAATAACAAATATCGAATTGTGATTTTACATGTGTTTTCCGCAGCTTATAAAATAATTAATAATCTGGTATGTATTTGTACTGCATGGCTAAGAGCAAATTAACGTAATTTAAACAGCTCAAGTCAGAAGGACGTTAGCCTTCTTAAATAAAATTTGGAATGAACAAAAAGAGCTCACAATTAGTGGTAACAAAGGGATATACTTTCTCTCTTATAGACATTAACGAGTGCCTCGAAAAACCGTGCAAGAACGGTGCCACCTGTGTTAATCATCCGGGAACTTATAGCTGCAACTGTAAAGGTGGATTCATGGGACGCCACTGTCAAATAGGTGATGCTACTGATCCAGGAGTGTAGTATCTCTTGGCGAATCAGCTTTATGCTATACACAGTTACCAACAGCGTGTGGTCATCACTCTCTAATCAAACTTTTAACACAGAGACTCTGACTAAAGATCTTAACATTATTAGATATCTCTGCAAATTTTAACCCCGGAATCTGGACAGTTTTGGAGAGACTATTGGTTTTTAAAATCTCAAACTCTGCATTTTGCCATTCAAAACTTTAAATTCTGTAGGTTTTGATGGCTGATATTTCCTTTTAAAATATATAGTTCACTTAGTTAATTAAAGCACTTTCAAGGTTTAAATTTATTCATTCGTATCTACTGTAAGCTTCATATGGCTCCAAGTCCCATGCGATGAAAATTTCAATTAAACCCTCAGTTGAAAAAAAAATTAGAATACCCGACCCCACCCACCAAAACTTGTGTTATGTTAAACAGAAATTTCCAACTTTCTTTAGTGTTTCATACTTATTTAATTTTCTACGAAAACAAGCGAATGTTGTTAGTGCATGTTTAGGCGAAACAATTACGGTATTAATTTGTTGTGAACAAGTATATCCATTGTTAACTGATCAATCAATCAGTCAACAAAATTAATTTATTTAACTACGCTTAAGCAACACACAAGCTGAGGTGGGGCGTAGGCAAACACACATTAAAGCATATAGTGTTCACTGTCGGAAGATAAGATGTTACATAAGTTCAGAGAATAATTAATTAGTAATACGTAAAAATTTTACACAATACAGTTTGTATAACAGTAATTGTGTTGGTGGGAGTTTTTAAGAATAATTAATATAAGTTTGAAATTAATATTCCCACAAAAAAATTATGGAATCAGAGCGATACAGCAGAAGGCAAAGAGGCAAGTTTGCTTTTAAATTCGGAAAGCGATTGTGCTGTTTATATGTAATGTGTTCCTCGTAAGAAAGATTGTTTGAGAGCATCGCACCTCTCTACTTAAAATTACGTCTGGTTTATCTTGACCGAGGAAGAAGTTGAGCCACAACAATTGCCTTCAATTTCCTTTTTACCGGCAGATTAATGCTAGACTACGAGTAGTCCCCCATTTTTCCTCAGGGATAGTAGAGCGTGCGAAACGCGAGCGCGCGTGAAAATCACCCTACGCGAAAAAGGCGACACGCGGCGTCTCGCCTTTTCTCGCGTGGGGTGATTTTCACGCGCGCTCGCGATTCGCTCGCTCTACTATCCCTGAGGAAAAATGGGGGACTACTCGTAGTCAAGATTAATGCCGTATAACCCCGTTTTAAAAGACTGCACACCGGAAGAGCTTGCTGGCAGGCTACTATTTTAATTTCCCGTTTGATTTCACCATTTTTAGGTAATACCGCTATCAAACTGAATATTTCGTTATTAGACTATTTGCTTCTATCTCTAGATATCGACGAGTGTTTCGAAGAATGCAATCCTTGCAAAAACAGAGCTAAATGCGTCAATCTTCAAGGGAGTTATCGCTGTGATTGTAAGCCTGGATATTCTGGAATCAACTGCGAAATTGGTGAGAATCGAGCCTTTAGTTTACCCTGGTCTGTTGCAAAAACTCCCAAACTATTAAACTACCTTTTTTCTGTTGTAGACTTTGAAGGAGTAGGCTGCTATAAAGACACTGCAGAGCGGGCAATCTCTTCGCTAGAAGGAAAAGATCCCTCTTTGGATGGTAATTATAAAACTCGTAAGAACCCGATAGCTAAGTGCGCTATGGTTGCTCGCAAAAGAGGTTACCGCGTGTTTGCAGTGCAGGATGGAGGATGGTGTGCAGCAAGTGCTACTGCCGAAGAGACTTTTAACAAATATGGGAAGAGCAGCGCATGCAAATTAGACGGCCAAGGCGGACCTGGGGCAAACGAGGTCTATGTCTTTCAAGGTCAGTCAGGAGCCCATCAGTCAGGAGCCCATAAACCCGGAGCGAGCAACTTCCATGTACTTGTGTCACGGTGTTTTGTCCAACCAGTTTATTTTTAGAACGGTAATGGCGCGAACTTACAGTATCATTGTTTTAAGTCCCACAAACTAGTCAGAAAAACCTAAAGACCTAAAAATGGTATTTATTGCCTTTTAATGACGTTTAGTTTTCCTTTTTGATATCTTATGCTCTGAATGCACTCATAGACGGAGCCGTGATTCCACTTTAACGGCAAAAAGTGCGGTAAAATGTGTCTAAAAATAAACCGGTCCATGAAAACGCCGTGACATAGGGCACATATATAGGCCTAGTACAGGAGTTGCTCGCTCCGGGTTATAGGCTCCTGGGTCAGTATAGAATTTCATCTTTCTTTCTTCAACAGGGAGGTCCCATTCAGACTCCTTTGGGAATCTCATAACCTTAAGATACACTGTTTCTGCTTACAAATATGAGTCGGTAGGCGAACATATTTGCCTTTAGTTATAACTTATATAGGCGACCTTAAAGGCTCACAGACCCCTACATCAGGGCACAATGCGTTACGGTTCGTTCGATCCGTACGGTCCGTACACACACGGAGCGTGCATCTCATTATTACATCAGAGCATATAGCAGTGGGGGAAGGGAGTTGAGAAACACACGCTCCCTTAGTAGAATTGACACTCATCGCCAGGCTAGACTTTGGAACATTTAACACCAAGGCTGCCACCCGTAACGGATAGCGCTCATCGACAATCTCGACGATCCTAATGAAAAATGGGGAGGGGCTGTGAACAATCTACAGGCGACCATAATTTCCCATATGTGGTAATGGCATCATCGTTATCCTTGGTAGCCTGACCGAATTTCCGAAATATGAGCGAGCAATTTATCTATTCTACTGATGTTAAAATTATCATTGGTATCATGACGGCAGCTTGAAGTTTTAGAGTAGCAAGTGAAATAACACGGTTTGTATAAATCAGCAACACGTTATCTCGCCATTTTGTCTGCAGAGATTTAAGGTTGATCATCACCCGCTATGCAGGATTGATGGAGTTGCAGTTTTCTTCCAAGATATATTACCCTGCGAGCAGAGGAATGCATAAATGAGAATGACATAAATAATTAAGGATAACTGTACACTGTAGAACCTTGAAATAAACTTGCACTGTCGGAAAACGAAATTGAAGTTGCATGTATACTTAACATTTTGTGTTTTTGCTTTTCCTATATAACAGCTAGGATACTAAAAAAACCCTTAGCTTGGCGACAACCATTTAGGAACGAAAAACCCTTATTTTTGGACCTTTTATCGGCCAGTTAACATGGGAATAGCTAAAAAGAGATTTGCAACATTAAGGGCCTTTTTGTCTGCTAATATCATGCAAATATGCCAAAATTTGTTGGAGGAATTTTTGCAGGCCCTGGAGGAGCGCGGGCTCATTTCCTGAACAGCGGGTAGTAATCGAGCCTAGTCTATATCGAACTTTTTCTCGATTTCTTTTATTTAATTTTTTTTCCATTACCTTTTAATTCATTTTATCGTCTTTCTTTCGCATTGAATTTTGGCTGACTAACTTTCCAGGAAAGGGACAAATTTAAACTGTGCTAAATAGTAGGGGCTGAATACGAAAATTTGCAGTGCATTTTTCCCTAAAGTGAATTCTTTGATCTTTCCAAAATATTAGACCTATGCGAACACTTAAGAAAGTAACAATTTTACTTGCTTCAGGAGTAAAATATATTATAATCAAACAGTTTTTTTAGATCGTGGTGAAACCTCATGTGACATGAGGGAAAGGAGAATATCGAATGCCTTCCACGAAGGCTAAACTGTGACACATCCGCGAAACCCGTAAGAGGGGGAATTGCTTCTTGTTGCGTCCTTTGTCCTGTTGTTGGGTCCTTCGAGTCTCCTTCGTCACTGTGGGCATGTATATATCTCGGTGGCATGCTGTGGTATGTTCTCAAGGACTGAAAAAGCTGCAAGCTAATCCCCTTTAAAGAGAGTCTGGGCGTTTTAAAACAGCTCGTCCTCGATGAATTTTTCATAGTTCATGTCATCGTTATACAGTTCAGGATTATCGGCTGCCAATAAATCAAAAGCGTACATAACAAAATGCCGGATTGCCTATTACAATCACCTCTCTCCTAACGGAGACCTACATAAGACGGACACCTTGAGTTGGTCCCTTTCTTTCTTAACTCCTTTCAGTTGACTCTATAAGAAGGGCATCTCTTTAAGACCGACACATTAGTATACCGGTCCCAAAGGTGTGAATCCGTCTTGATATGGTGTTACAGGGGACGATTCGCAACAACAATTTTCAGCGCAACACAGCATTACAGCATTGGTGCGACATTGTTTCGAACGGTTGCAACATTGTTCCAACATTGCCGGACAACGCTGTATTGCCTGAAAATGGTCGTTGCATCGTCTCTTGTGACATCACCTTTAGAGAGAGCTGACTGTATGGTAATGTGCCTCAATTCATGTCACGAGACGAGCGATTCAAAGACCAGCTGAAAATAAAAAAAAAAATGATCAAGTTCAGTCAATGCCAAATTATAAAAAATTTCTCCCCCGGCTACCTGCACCGTTGCCACCATGCTGTGTAAGAAAACGAAAGAAATTATCCATCATTCTATAACTACTAACAGTTTTTGATTGTTCTGCTCGAACTGAAATAGATCACATATTTCCTTATACTTGTTTACAACGGGGCGCCGGGTTTCTAGAAAGATGGTCAACCTCAAAGTGAGCAAACGTCGGTTTGCTCAGTTGCACAAGCTTTTGTAGGCCGGGATAAATAATACTAATTAGTAAAATCCAGCTACTGGTCTATTATCAATGCTGCGTTCTGATTGGTTGAGCTACTACTAGGCTATATGTTATAGCCGCCTAGTGGCAAAAGGATTAAAGTCTAGCTTTTAACTAGCTAAAATTTTTTATTCTCGATATTTTTGACCAACTAGTTGGATTTTACTAAAGCAATTCTTCCTCTCGCCCTCATGGCTTCTGAGTCAATAGCACATTCGGCCTTCGGCCTCGTGGGCTATTGACTCAGAGCCGGTATTCGGGCTCGAGTTTAAATTGAATCCCAGTAATGCCGAAGTAATGTTTACCGGACCTAAAATGACTCCAACAGTCTCTGAGAAACTTCAGAAACGAAATCGCATACTAGTTAAAATTTTAACCCTGGGTTGTTAAATCTAACCGCTTTTCAAGGATCTGGATCCAGAGGTATTTTTCCTTCCCTGCTGCAGTCCGGCCACTTTGTTCCCCTTTTCTTCTTCTGTACCCGGCGATTTTTCGAAACCTTGTTCGTCTCCAACCGCAGTATCATTTTTTCTAGAGCTCTCGTCCATGATAAATTTGTCTAAATTACAATTGTGCAAGGGCTTGTGAGACGGGGCCTACTGTTTATCGTCCTTATCCGAGAAGACTAGAAGGTCAACCCGTTTGCAGATGTTATTACAAAGTTATTTTAAGACCCTGAGTGTTGGTCCGGGAGGGGTTTGAACCTACGACCTCCCGCTCATCAGACCGGTGCTTATCCCACTGAGCTAACCGGGCGGCAAGCAACTCCATGTAGTATACAAGAAAACCTAACAGAGTATACTTAAAACTTTCAGAAACCGCACTAAATTTAAGAAAAAAAATCTAGTACGGCTTTGTAGTCATTTATAATTATCACTTTTGAAAATGCGAATAGTGAAAATCGATTTAGCGAGCATTTTTTTCGACAGAATTTGTCCTCTCAGAACTCCACTAGAAATCGCGTTTAAGCGCATCAAACGCCCCTAAGTGGCTTGCGCCCTCGCCGCTCGCGTGAGCCGTAGTTGAAAAGTTTAACCGTCTGTTAAAGTGTGTGATTTGAGGGATAAAGTTAAACGCATGCGCATTTATATGAAGAATAAGGTCTTAGTTTCAGAACGTCTACGCCCTTCTGAACACACCGACTGCAATTCAACGGACGTACAAAGATTGTTAAGCTTAATATATGCCACCCTACAAAAAAGGCAGCAACATGATTCAGGAACTAGGGAAGTTATCAAAGCTAAATATACGTAAATAAGCCTCACCTTCATCTGAATTTGAACGAAAAGAGGCGACGAAAGCAAAGGCAAACGCTAAGGAGGGCTTCATCTTGAAAAACAGATTGAAACGAATATCTATGCAGCAAAGCCTCTGTCCCTTTCCAATCGATTAAACAAAAACAAGAAACAATTCGGTATTTTTGTTTACTACTTACAGGACAATAGCAAAGTTAATCGGTGGGAAGTTTTTGAAAAATGTTCTTAAATTTAAGAAAACCTCTCACGAAAGGAGTAAATCAGAATGCTTTTCGCCACATTACTATTAATATTGAATTGAAAGGTTAATGTTTTTTATTTGCTTGAAACAACAGCATCGTACATATGTCAGTTGAAATTGGCAGTCATGAAGGCGAAGCGGCTCACAGCAAGTTCGACTAACTCATTACAACAGCTGCTGCGATTTTTTTCAGTTCCACCATTGCGAGTTTTTGCGATGAACAATCAAGAACAATTCGAGCGTTTGTTTGGAAACACATGCTGTTCTCAGTGAAGCTGGCTGGCCCTACAAATTCAAAGGGGCTATGACGCCATTTGCTATCTTTTTTCGTATCACTTGAATTCTAAAAATAACTTCGTTTTTTTATATAAGACTTAATATTAAGACATTGAAACTGTTTCCTGTCGTATGTTGCAACGAATGGCAACGATCATGCCATGGACACAGAATGAAACTTCGCCAACGTTTACAAGTTTTTTTTTTTTGCCTACAAAAATCACAAAAAAGTGGTTAGTGCTTCCTGATAAAATTTGGGTTTGATATCTTCGTCATCTGAACTCTACAGGAGTATTTTGCGTATGGGTAAAGGCATGAAGTAATGATTTCAGCACAGAATTGACCTGAACACCTGGTGGGGGGGGGGGGGGGGGGAACTCCGCATAAGAAAGGGATGGGGATGCTCGTCATCTCGCTTAGGGGTGTAAATTTCGGATTTTGGTCTCACTTAGGGTGTTCTGGGCAAAACGCCATCATATTTAGCCGTGAAGGTCTCGTTTAGGGTTGCACGCCAAAAAATACAAAAATATCTATATTGTCTGTGTTTTAAAATGGTCTCTTATAGGGATCAAAAAGAGCTTGGGCCACGCCCTGATCGGTTTCATTAAGACTTTAATTTAAAATTTCCGACGAGCATCCCCACCCCTTTCATACGCGGAGTCGCCCCCGGACCTAAACAGCTGAATTTTGACATCTTTAATTGGCCAAGCAATAAATCACATAGACACGCTTTTGCAAAGAAGAGAAAATAATTGTGATTGACATCAAATTATACCGGCTTTATACAACAGGATACAATGAAGCTACTAACGACTTGACTGTCTACACTTCAACTCTTGAAAACGAGGAAACAGCTAGATTGGGGTTTTTATTTCCCCTAGTTAATTGCTTCCTTTAATTTTGCAGTTGAGAAAGGACAATATTATGCGATACTTCAATTCAATGCCTTTTGTTACGCCTTGTTTAGCTTGACGGGTTTTAGTTTTGACCTTAAGTTTGAAAAAGATCATTAAGAGGACTGTGTCATGTCTGTTTTTATACCCGTTATGCGTCCTATCCGCTAGTTTACATGTCCATGGATGACAAAATTACAACTTCGTGTCAAACAAATAAGTCTCCGAGGCATTAATTGTATCAAATGTTACGAGCAACAAAATTGGACTCAGTCTGAAAAAGAGTCTAAGGCAAACAAGTTTTAAAAGCCACAATTACAATCCGTTTCAATCTTCTTCAAGTTTGTCCATCCCTGTAACCATTTTCATTTTCCGTGTTTTTTATTTCTTCTTTTGATGTTTTGAGAGGTTTATTATTTTTGTTTCACCCAGTTTGGTGGCAGTCCTGTCCCAATGAGTTTAAAAAAATTTCGTGACGACGCAGCTCCTTTAATACATATCCTTTGCGGACATTGCCCATTGGAGAGACAATTAATCCAGTATGTCATTTCCTGTGCTTCAAATGGGCCAAGACCGTTTCATAACGTCGCTTTTGAGAACAAAACAAACTAGCATATCACTACAAGATACCAAAGAAACAAACGGCTTGTTTTGATACAGCCGTCATGCAATTCCGGGCTTTTGTTGTAGATGGTTTGACTCAGCTTCCTGAACTACATCCTACGTTTTGTAAAATATCACAGAGTATTAAAATCCAAGAAATCATTTGCAAAAATTGTGGTTGTGTGGTTTGGCTTTGATAACTTTCTGCATCTGAGTTCAAAGAAGTAAAAGGCTTATGCCTCACTGGATTTAGAGAAAGACGAATCCATGTCACAATCTACGTGATAGGTTTCAAGTCAGCATTCTTGATAATTTTCGAAGTCATCATAGTTTTCAAAGGCAGGTGGCGCACAGTGACAGAGCAAAATTTTCTTCCGGATATTTAATATCAGTGCTTAATATATTTTACCATTACTGGGGTAAAGAAAATCATCCGTTATACTGAGAACTTCGTGATATCGAGGTTCCACTGTATCAGATATTTTGCTGACCTGGTTGCCAGGGTCCATCTTTCCATTATTTTCCTTATTTCGCCCTTTTAAAAGAGATTTCATATTCGAGCAGCGGAGCCATCAAGCCAAGACTTAGAACCATTGCTCGACAGGTCCTGACTAAAATGAAAAGGAATTATTTCTTTCAACTACAGATTTGTTAACAGAATTAAACCTCGACTAAACAAATAGTCATTAAAAGGTGTTACGTAATATGGGACATGACTCTTGGCGTCATAAAATTACCTCCTACACGCAAGTCACAGATACTCTCACAAAGACAATGACGTCTTTATCAAGTGGGCATGATTGTCTCGTCAACTTTATTTCAGTGTATCAATAAATTAACAACACAATCGAATCAAACGTACCATGTCAAACATTTCAAGCACTGAAAGACTTTTGAATTGAGAAATTCGCCCTCGTTTTCTCGCAACATCTACGAGTAAGCCGTCAAAATACTCTAGTTGAATTATCTACTACTGACATACATTGCCGAATTAATGTAAAATCTCTAATTGCCCATATGATGTTTATTTAATGAAGACCGGTTATCAGTGCGACTTCCAAACGCACTGAAAATAAAAGGTTAAAATAATATGTAATTTCCTGGGAGTTGGCTCGCCAGTAATGATGAACACATCACCTGCCGGAATCCAACGAGGATCTGGAGAGTGGGAGTCCGGATATATGCGTTTGCAAATGAAGTCATAAGAGAGCTCTATATAGTATATAAAGAATTTGTAGCTCGCAGTTTTAGAGAAGAACTTACTTGGAGATTGTGCATGTACTAGCCTATTCTTAACACCGATTGAATTTCTTTTCAATCCACGTAAAACAAAGGTCAGTAACTATTTTATTAGTACGGAAATGTATCTATGTGTTTGGGTTATGACTGGCTGAGGGAAATAACTAAAGTTTATGTTATCAGTTCCAGTTTCTAAACTTTGATCACATAAAAAGGGTGTAATTCATTTTACCTGCAAAACACAAAGGACCTCTTATTTAAGAGCTTGTCGTCCAAGTTGAAGTCTGATGTCTTAATTTATTTCTTTTTTATTTCATTTTTTACGTTCCTTTGTTCCTGTTTCTTTTGTTTCAGATTGACGAAGAAACGACGGAAACAATCACTGTCTAAAAATGTACTTCTCGGCTGTTGCGCTTTGTATACTCGCTTCTGTTGTCATTCAAGATACTGGTAGGTAACTTATGCTGTAGAGTAAGTTAGAGCAATATGATTATCAACGTAAAAAAAGTGCGGGGTTCAAATAATAGACCAAACGTTACCCCTTTGTGTCTTGTTTGCAAATTTTGCTCCCCGAGCCACAGTCACTCAAACGTGAGAAATTTTGGAACGTTTATAACTCAGTCATTTTCTAAAAGTATAACCGAGGCGGGGGAATTTTCGTGAACAGTTTGTTTTGAAACCGTAATGTGTTTTGGTATATCTTATTGAATGAAAGCGCTGTTCAAGATCTGTTTCATAGTCTCTTTTACTTTTCTTTACAGAGGCCATGAAATATGTATCGATTGGATGCTTCAGAGATAAGATGATAAGACCCAGGCCCCTTCCTGAACTGCTGAAGAACTTTCGAAGACAAATTGACTGGTACAATTTGAACAAGACAATCAACGCATGCGCCAAACAAGCGGAAGTAAATGGTTACCTCTACTTTGGAGTTCAGTTTTACGGAGAATGCTGGAGTGGACCACTGGCTCACATGACATATGACAAAGACGGACCAAGCACAGAATGCGTCGCCGGTGTTGGCAAAGGTTTCGCAAACTCAGTGTATATGCTGACTGGCAAAGGTTAGTATTTGAATATCCCCTGCTCAGATGTAGAATTAGTGACAGAAAAATTTGCCCCGTTTTCTCGACTACTCAGTTCATTAGTGAAATTCAAATTCGGACCTGACCGAATTGTTCAACCTACGTGTACGATCAGTCCTAAAAAATTGTATTCATAAAAAATAACCTACTTTCAAGTGAATATTATTTAGCACGAAAGTACTAAATAATTAAAGACATCGCGTATACAATTAGAGACAAGACCACCATTTCTACCAGATCATCTGAGCGTCTCGTCGCGTCGCTTCGCCGTGTCGGAGTTTACTTTAGACCCTGATTTTTGTTCGGCCTTGGGAATAGAACCCACGATTTCCCTCTTTTTAGTGCAGCACTGTACCGACTGAGCTAGGCCTGTTAGAATTAAAACAATCTTTTCAAATGCCAAAAGTGGTGAAGGTTCTCTCAGTCTACTTGCCCTGTTAGAAGCGGCTAGTGATCATGAAATGGTCGGATAGATTGAGAGTTCAACAAAAGGTTGCCTTCAGCGCCTTTTTCCAAGAACAGTATTTTAACCAAATGTTTGAGAAGTTCTAAACAGTTCAAATAAAAGATAAAACGATTGTGCCATGAATGAGATTGGAGACAAAAGTTAAATTAAGGCCCAGAGAACGGCGGTGTATTTTTAACTTACGTACATTGTGCAATAATTTGAAAAACCGTTTTTTTTCATAGTGGTTAGTGAAACTAACATGATTGATAAGTTAAATTTGTGGGCCAATACTTGGAGTGAGATAAAAGAATTCCACACTGCTTTTTTCTTGTCAGAAAATGAATGTTCCGATTATGCTACCCTGAGTTCCACTGACAGATCCAAGGCGCACGTTACTGTTGGTCGCCCAAAGTGCGATCACTGGACATATGGTTTTCCACTTCGCTGGTACAGATTCACTGGCGGAGCAGGCCAGGCTATTGCGAATAAATGCGTAAATTCAAGGCGGTGTCAAACGTATATGAGTGGATGGATGGACGGTCAGCATCCAAAGGTTAGTTAATATAATCCATATTATTTCATTCATTCAAAATATTCAGATCGCCCTTTCTGATTGGCCCAATGCTCCGGCTAACGGAGATGGGAGCAGTTATAAAAATACTCTTTGATCTGCATAGTTCTTCACATCCTACTCAGCCTCATTCAATCACTACTAATTATTCCATCATGGTATAGCAAAGCTGCATGTGTAAGGCTCCATGGTGTTGGGGGCACAAGTTAGAGTTCTCAACCAAAAAGCAAAGATAATCCGTTTTAAAATTGTATGTTTTCAGGTTGTTGATGGAATCGTAAGAAGGAGTGTATGCTTCAACTGGGGAAACAAATGTTGTTATCGTTCGTCAAATATAAGTGTCAGGAACTGTGGAAAATTTTACGTCTATAAACTTCCTTCTACTGTAGGCTGTCATCAGCGATACTGTGGCAATGGAATACACAACAAATAAATTCGAAAAATTGTCAATAGCAAATTTCTCTCAATTCTAGCTATACTCGAAACTAAGAATTTTCTGTTTTGAATTAATAACGCAGGAAAATAAGGCCAGATACATACAGGTGGTTTAACCATACTTAAGCAGCACTCGGGGCACATTTTGAAGCTGAACCCATGTCAACAGTAGTTCAGTAAAACTTACCAGTGCTATCGTTTTTCTAATAAGTCTAATATTAATATATAATTAGAGACAAGATTATTATCGTTATTTATTCATTTATTCAAATATTTCTAGCTTATTTATTTATTTATTTATACATGTATTATTCAGTGTAATAGAAAAAATAAAAATGTAAAAACTGCCCTTGCGATATGTTTTAATTTAGACATATAGATTTGTTCTGTATATTTTTTGTATATCTGTAGTCAAAAGAACTAAATGAATTAAATAAAAATCAATTTGATTTGACTGCTTTTAAAAGGAACTTGAAAGAAGCGTTTCAGTAGTAGGGCCGGTGTAGATTTTGATCGTGCGCAATTCCAGTTGGATGTGCGAAGTTTCGAGGTATTAATGCTCCGTATTGTCGCGGTTATGGTTCGATCTAAAGCCAGGTAGAATAAAATTGGTGTCGATCCTCGATCTGACAAGGGGAAAGGCGATTAGAGAAATTTCGGCATGGTTTTCTTTGTATTAAAACACGTTAAGCCGAAGAATAGTTTAGTCTCAAAAACACTGGAAATTAATGGGGACGAGAACCATCAATAATCTTTTCAAATAACCACTCCGCTGGGAAAAAATCATCTGAGGTGAATCTGGGCCAGCTACAGGTGATTCATTCATTAACTGTCGGTTAAGCAAATAAGGAAATGAAAATCATATTCATTTGGCTTTTTTACTATTAATATCGGTTGTTACCAAGTCGAGGATAATGTATCGGACTTACGTTGTCTGGCCTCACTATAATTTTACCCATAAAACTTAACGCCTATCAAAATATTTTAAAAAAAGAAGACTCTAGGTGTTTGTACATTAACCAGTGTGTTTGTTTTGAAAGGTACCTCCGTCATTCAATATCCTGGAAAGCCATCGGACTGAAGTGCGGTAAAAGCGAAAAGTACATTTCCATTGTTTTTACACGGAAGACAATCAAGCGCGCGGGGCTTGACGTCAACTAAAACATTTTTCCTGTTCTGTTGATTCACGATTGGATGTCGTACTATGCGGCATGTTCATTTTTAAAAGTTGTCCATTTCGTTACATGTCAAAAGTACAGCCAATTAAGGGAAATTCTACAAAGTCTTTTTATTGCATGACGTCCAACAGTCAGATGATATTCGCTGGTTTCCGCCCACAAAGAGGTCCATTAGCGTGCAAAGAGTGTTTTACGTACGAATTGTCGATTGATTGATAGCTACCGCGTCCGTTACAAGTTCATGCTAGAATTAAACCTTGTTGGCACTTATCAGTTCATTACATGAAGGAGTGAATTTCTGGGTTGTGTTTACAAGGTGCTTAGATCATGAATGATATTTTCTAAAGAGGCTACTAGATCAGAGTAACGTTGTGCTTTTAACAAAAGAAACAATAACTGAACTCAGTTAACTTAGTTTGCTATTCAATTGTTACATTTTTATCTCAATTTTGTCAGTTATCATTTTTAAATGTGCTAACCGCCTTCTTTTGTATTAAAACCGGAGAATCAGTTATCTGTCCCTGATCCTTACTAAATTCTACTGGTTTGGTTGCGAATAAACCCAAAACTTTAAGGAAGCAAAGCAGAGTTTTATAAATAAAATTCAATTGTAGTGCCAGTCTGCCTCGAGATGTCTTTTGCTTCTCTCCTTGAAATATAAATACCTTTTACCCAATGGCTTCTTGCTGCATGGCTAAGTGAAAAAACTTATAAAGACTCACAAGACTTCTTTACTGATTAAAGTAACTTACATAGTTGTCGTCTCACACCCCTTAATTTCAAGCTAATGCCACATAGAAATTTTAAACCTGCGCTATAAGTCACGCGGTAGCTTTTTCTAGTTTCCTCCAGTTGTTTCATTTCAATGTTCTTTCAATAGGTATTCTCTTGGCAGATCGAACCCTTATTCCAAGAAAAATACAAGAAAACTAAGTTCAACAATAAAAACTAGAAGGAATTTCTGATTCAAGTTGAGATGATCAAGGTTACTTTAATACAGACACGTTTAAATAGCGAACTAACTAGACCAGATGGAAGTAATCGGAAAAGACAATCATTCTTTTCAAACAAAAACTAATGATACCTTTTCGGTTACTCACTGTTAAACGTTTCCGTCAAATTATGAGTAGCGGAAATGTGTGTTAACTGCTTTTTTTTGACATCTTTCTTCCTAGCTTTATATAAGGTCATTCTCTTTACTACATGTTCACCGTAAAACTGCATCCACTCCCGGGTATAAGTGAAACAGGGACAGAGCTTATATATTTTATTAACTAAGCCAAGATTAGCGGTAAGTAAGTGATTGAAGTTTTCTGTCTATTAAATTGAGTCTCTTTTTTCCTACGGGAAACTGAATGTTTTAATTCAATACTCTTTTGCTCAGATTTTTTAAACACCTTACATAATGTAATATGTTGAACAAAACGTTTTGAAGAAACTTGGAAATTTAGTCTCAGTACCCAAAGCTGTTACAGCATTATACGTAGGCCATCCTTATGCAAATTACACCAGCAAAGCGTATTTTCTACAACACCGCAAGGACTATCTTGTAATTGTTGGTTTTAATTTTTTCCATTTAAATTTGGTTAACTATACAAAAGGAATGCGTAAATTGCAAAAATGCTTGAGAAAAAAAGGAAAAAGGTAGGAGAATAATTCTAATTAAAAACAGGAAAAAAAAAGTGTCCTGATCCAAGTAAATTTTCAAAAAAGTATTAGTTCATCCGGTCTGTTATTTGGAGCACTTTAATTAGGTGTTTCCTTTTGCATATCAGCAGAAGGTTACTCAAGAAGCGGTCTGCCTCGCTTTGGTCACGCTGGCCGTCATTTGTCCATGGACTTGTGCACAGTGTAAGATAATTTAGAAATTCTACGCAATTCAGACTATGAATTATAAATGTTTAATACTAGGCTAGGTTAATCCGAGAAACGTTTTGTTTAGCAACACGACCTAACACATGCAACCAAGAGCCTAAGGTTCGATCACCAGCCGCTGTTTGGGAAATGAGCCCCCGCTGCTCCGAGTCCCTCTGGGCGGGCCGAAGAGAGAGGCATAAATCGAGCCTACCAAGAGCCAATCAAATTTTTTTTCAACTATATATATATTTATATTGTGTTTTCCTTGCAGCTACACCTCACTATGCCGGGGTCGGTTTCTTTAAAGACAGATCTACACCCATGCGATCAATGAGACTCCTTGCAAGTTAATGAAGATGACTACCGCACAGGTTGTCGAAACGTCAGTCACTGTCAACAACAACAGTCCTATTCAGGACTACGCTTACCCGGACGATCAAACTCAACCTTTTGAATAATTTGTTCAATTAATCCCTCAAAAGCCCCATAAGGGGCGAGGATAATAAAGTATTTATTTATTCATATTTTTATCCGGCTGAGTTTTAACATGGGGAAGTTTATTTTTCTGTGTTTAACTTCCTCATTGTTCTTTTTGATTAAGCCCCAAGAGTGATCAGCAGTGGTCATGAGAATTACAGACATGATCACACAAAAACTTCACAAGATGAATTTGCTTGATATTTTTGTCAACTTCTCCCCACTACTTCTGTAGGAAATGAATAGGGGCAACAAATGAGAATTCAAATTTTGATCTTAGGGTTTAAAGGGCTAAGCAACAAGACGGCGACGGCGACGGCTTCGAAAAAAACATCACTTAAAAAGCGAAGTCGCGCTGCATCACTGATTTATCGCGCTTATTCCAACTCGTTTAATTCGTCTAATGTTGGCAAATTTCTTTGGAGTTGAATTCTAAAGGATTGCATCAAAGTTCAGGATTAAGAAAAAGAAAATTGTTGCTTTGTGTTCCTGTCCTCGACAAAACGAGAAATTAGGCACTTTCACGTTGTAGTCGCGCAGTGACGGCTACGTGATGTACAAAAAGCATGATGCACGTGCAAAGTTGTCGTTTTGCCAATCAAAACCTGTTAGTTTTTTGCTGTTCTCGTTGCAGTCGCCGTAGTCGTCACATAAGGTCCCTAACTTATTTGGCTGAATCCGCAAGCGGAAGATGAAACGAATACTGCACTCTGATTGGCTACCTGAGCAGGTAAGATGGGCTCATTCGGGATTTCCCGCGTTGGTCCCGCGATTAAAAGTTCTCTTTTTGGCCACATATTAAATCTTTTATCGACCAGGCTTGCTCAGTCGAGATGGCTTGGCCCGCATTCATTCATCTCGACCTAAGGCTTGGTCAATAACGCATATATACTTACCTATTTTTAAGGTTGTTAACACTCCTTGAAGATTTGACGGTGCTGCCGGAAAAATGATGGCTTATAGATGTGTACCTCACGGCCATTGTGGAACACGACAACCTGGGTGGTTTAAAGGAAGCTTACCAACAGTGGAGCAAGGCAAGGTATCAAGCACAGTGTGCTTCAATGACGGAACTTCATGCTGCAAAACAAATGTCAAAATTTTGGTTCGTAACTGCGGTGGTTTTTGTGTTTACGATTTTCCACGGTCTACAAAAGGATGCAACAAGGGGCACTGTGGGGACAGTGAGTATTGCAAAACACGACAAACTGTTTTTGAAAAGTGCAACAACTACGCAGTAGTCACTTAAACTCTAAAAGACGTATTCTCCGGTATCACTTTGCATTTTTTTTTTAAATTCTTAACCAGCCATTGCCGTATAGCCACGGCCAGAGGTCGTTAATCTGTTAATTTTTAAGTCACGTTTAGGGAAACTTTGGTACTCAGGTAAAACAAAACTGAATGCAGGGCTCGCACTACGGCAAAGAGCTGATTTATTATAGGCCAATATTTCGGCTAACAAAATTAGCCTTCCTCAGGGCCAGAGCTATACGGAGAAAAAATATCTTTTAACGGCTCCTAAAATTTGAATTTAAAATTCAATTGTGGTTAATAATAAACTACAATTATAAAATAGAATAATATACAGGTAAATGATTATACAAAAAAAAAAAAAATAGAAATAGAAACAGTTCAATGTTCATTCCTTCGATCGGTTCAGACTGTCTGTTGACGGGGTTTTGCGTCTGTCTGTGAGGTGCGCTTCTCTTTCCTTACGGCGTGAAATGCTAAAGGTGGGTTGTAATTCCAGTGGAATAAGTTTCATGTCTGCGATCGAGTGGCCAGGTTGGTTAAAGTGGGAAGAGACTGCTGCTGTGGCGTTTGCGTGGAGTGGATTGTTTGTTGCCTGTCTATTTTCTTTAAAGCGTTCACGAAGTATCAGCGTTTAGTTTCACCTATATATTGTTATTATGATGATGATGATGATGATTATTATTATTTTATCATTATTATTATGATTCTTTGTTACGGGTGGTAGTAGTTCACAACGGTGAAATAAGACATCCTCGTTGTGGTATGTTTTTTTAGCCAAGAATCATTCGGATAAATTTATTAACCAGAATTTAACCTCTACAGTAAACAACATGATTGCTTAACTCGTGCTCAGACTGGCTCCTGGTATAAGCTTCATCCCATGTAAACGAATCGGGATTCCGGAATCTTGGAAATTTTTGTCGGTGGAATCCGGAATCCTGGGACGTGGAATCCGGAATACAGCTGTAGGAATCCAGAATGCCACTAACAATTGGAATCCAGGATCCAAGTTCCACTGAGAAAGATCTGGAATCCAGTAATTGGAATTTGGAATCCAAGGCGTGGAATCCAGAATCCAAGACTGTCTTGGATTCCCTTACATCGGTTTCAAGACCCAAACGGCTTGCAAACACCACTCCCCTGAGCTTTAATTTCTGAGGATTACTGAAATTTTTTCACATAGTCATTATATACTGAAAGAAAACTGTCGGCTTTAGCATTGACGAGCCTATACACCTTCCTTAATTTATTTATGTATTTAGCGTTTGTTGAATGTTAACATTGATATTTTTACTTTTTTAGGCTCGTAGACCACTGCGCAATGGATCAGCTTCCTAGTTTAATAAAAGAACACGAAGACGATACCCGTGACACAATTGGAGGAATATTTTGTAATCTTTTTAAGCGAAATAAGGAACAAATGACTACTAGTATCGGAATTGTGTTTATTGTATTTAATTTAAAGCTACACTTGAAAGTTTAAAGGCAATGTTACCCAAGACGATTCGCAACCGCGACTCTTAGCTCAACACAGCGTTGCAACATTGCTGGAACATTGTTTCGAATAAATCCAACATTGTTCCAACATTGCAACGATGTGTTGCGCTAAAAAAATCGTCGTCGCGAATCGTCCCGCGTAACATAACCTTAATTTCTCGAAAAAATAGAGTATTGAATTCGAAGCTTTGGCATGTTAGTGAATAAATAGGCGCCGTAGCAAGTCTCCGTACATGTGCTTCATAACTTTTACATCGGTGTATATATATATCAGCGACTTTGCTTAACAGAAGAGCAAACTTTAGTGAGTTCAGTAAGTCTTAGATGGACGCATTAGTGACTTATTAAATAATTTATTTGACTGTCAAATAAGAGACCCGGAGTATTTTCGAGTCCAACATAATTTCACTAAAAAGATTGAAACTCAGAATGCCTTTTCCAAAGCTTCTACCAAGTTTGAAACTGCATTTCATCTTCTGGAAACACAAATGAAAATGAAACCACACAAATGGGTCACCGGTTCTAAAGGAACCCCTTTTAATTATCTGCAATTAAAACATACAAAATTAAAAATTCAGAAAAAAAAGGAAATAGTCTCGTCATTCTCATTTTCTGGTCCAATTGATGATTTTCTGGATTCTTGCAAAAGTTTTCTTGCCTGTTATGAAAAGATTTCACGAAACTGAAAGGGGAAAGAGAGAGGCTGGAGAAACACAATGTGTTTAAAACGTTCAGTGATATTCTTTCGTGATCGAAGCCCGTTTTGTACGACACATCATTCATAAGAAAAAAAAATGGCACGCTGTGTATGTCTTTGTCCCTTTGCTTTCGTATATTGCAAACCATGAGGTTAATAAACGCGCCCTCTTTCTACCATTCTTTCTAACTATTTTTAATTCTTTTTACCTTTCAAAGAGGTTTAATGAATAGAAAACCGGGCGGATTATGTTGCGATACCAAAGAAACTGGGATAAAGAGAGAAAAGAGAAGAAAAGGGAAGATGAACAAAATGACATAAAAATGTGACTCGCGATCGTGTGACTAAACAATTAACTGGTTGTTGTCTGACTAAAAACTACTGAGAATTTTATTTTTTTAATCATGTTAGGAAAGAATATGGTTTGCTTAATAAATTAATTTCATCCGGTCCCGGAATAACTTGAAACTTGAAAAAGAACAATTTGAACTTGGAGATTGTCTAAGAAAATAAATAAGCGTTTCACCCAATTAATCGTAAAGTCCATGAAGTTGTAGCTGATCGTTGACGATTAAAAGAGCAGCACACTTTAAAGTTATGACAAAGAGAACAAAAACTGCGTCCGGTATTTCAATTACTAGTATTGATATTTTAATAAGGTTTGGTCATACACCTGTAGAATGCCACGTGTGAAATGACCACAAGATACACAATAGTGAAGTCTGTTTCAACTTTTGTGACATATTTACTGGATCTTTCAAAAACGAAAGACAAAGAGGAAGGCCACTCATTCTTTTACCTATCAAGAAACAAGTGACAATTGAAAGAACAGTTTCCCGACATGTAGGCAGTCTGGAATAATTACGTGGCGTCGTTGGCGTTACGGCTAGAGTTAATAACAATTTCAGTGGAAATTTCACTTTCGAACTGTTTTATCATATCAATGAAAACAGTGGGTGATATCGATACCTGCGGTTGGCTGTTTGATGTGCATTTAAACAGTGGGATTTCTCACAGTTCACAGCTGAAGCGAGATCAATTTAGCTTTCGTATGCGGAGGATAGCTATCTCTAAACAATACCAACTAGCGTAAACCTTAAGGCAGTATTGTCTTGATTTGTTTGTTGAGTTCGATTAAGCCTTAAATGAATCATTTCAGAAAGGTTTAAAAAGAGCGTTCAAGATTGGTAATAGTTGTCTGGTTTTCGGAGCCTTGCAATTCACAATGAGGGTAGCATTTATTACTTTTGTGGCTGTTTGCACTATTTTGGCGATAGAAGGAGGCAAAAAACAAGGCCTATTCGCTGATGCACAAGGTAAGTCAGATAGATACAACACGTCATTGCCAAATGTAAAGAAAGTCAAAAAGAATTATTCTTTTTTATTCATAAAGAACGAAAGGAAAGTGAAATTAAGACCGATCTTTTTACCTCTTTGTAGTCTAGTTGTAGTCAACCAACAACAAGTAAGGTCAATGAGTTTTACACCTAGTTTATGGCGAGTAACTGAACACCATTAGGGTTTTCTTTGTTTGCAGTTTTTGTTTTCTTTCTGCTCGAATTAAAACTAAATACAAATCTCTAAGAAAAAACATTCCGTGTACGTACTTCTGAATAATAAGTAATGTTTGGAAGACTCATGCATATAATGATTTAAAAAAATAATGAAATTGGCAAAAGAATGATGCCGCATGCACTCTATTTTTTAAGCCGGACTTTGTATAGCTTATTATCAAAAATATTCTTCCTCGTCGCAACCCTTCCCATCCCAATCTTTGGCCTTCCTCTTCTGAATTGCTTGAAATCACATGAACCATGAAAGGACCTGGTAAGTGATCCAATTTTTTTTTCAAATTTAATTTCTTTTTGGTTTTTGTTTTTCGCAATTATTTTTGACTCTATAAGTGCCTGACAAACATAATTTCTACGCCTCAAGACGCTTCCCCGAAAAACTCATCCACGTACCACTGTTTAATTAGGTTAAACCACTATGAGCTCAAGCGCGTTTTCCAATTGGGCAAAAATTGTCACATGCCATGTGTCAGCTCCCCAGCGCGAGCAAAACTTGCTCCCACGTGATCACTCCGCCTGCCTTGAAAACGTGGCAAGTTTGCTAAGGCGAGCAAAACTCACACGGTTTCGGACAAATTTTGTGTGGAAAAATCTTTCATGGACCCGCCTTTCGTTTACGCGGGACCCGCGTAACCGTGCAAGTTTTTGAACGTCAAAGCGTGCAAAAATTTGTATGGTCTCGTGTAAAAAGTACCGCCATAAATTATCCCGCTGTAACAACCCCGTACAAAGGGGCTGCAAAGATAAAAGGTACCTGATTACTTGGTCCGTTTACCTTGAGAAAGCGGGAAATTTGTGTTCCAGTCAAGCCATTAGAGCGGAATAATTTTGCTCAGTCTTGGCCGACAGACCAATTTAAAACTTATTTTATTTTTGATATGGTGGACGCGGTACCGCCTTCAGCAAGATCTGCGTAACAGAACCCACTGTTTCCCTTGCCCTTGAGGCCCCTCATTTTAAAAGAGCTTTTTAATTTCAATTTTAGCACAATACTCATCATTTGCTCGTCACATTTTTGAATATTTATTTAGAAGTATGTACTTCTACTTTTATCTAGGCCTTTATCAACTTTTGACATAAGTTACCAGTGAGAATCATGCCATGTCCCTTTACTACTTCTTATTAATATATTTAGCTAGATTTAAACTGTTAAATCCAATCAAATGTTTTTTCTTACAGAATTAATTTAATTTTTGAATGTTATACAGGAATAAAATTTGAGCCATTGGGATGCTTTAGGGACGAAACGACAAATCCTAGACCATTGCCCATCCTTGTTAAGAACTTCCGCTGGCCAGCTCAAATCGACTGGAACAATTTAAACAAGACCATCGAAGCGTGTGCTGTTAAAGTCAAGGAGGCTGGTTTTGTATACTTTGGTCTTCAGTTTTATGGTGAATGCTGGAGCGGACCGAAGGCTCATTTAACTTATCACGAAGATGGCAAATCAAAAAGATGTATAGCCGGTGTTGGAATGGCATATGCCAACTTCGTGTATCGGCTGGTGTTTGAGGGTATGTACTACAGACTGTCTAAATACAGTTGGAACATCTCTTTTGAGACACCACTCCTTCATTCAGACACAAAATTTGGTCGCGGAAAACTGATCACATAATCTTTGTATTTGGTACCTCTTGATTGAAGGGACACCTCGATTCAAGGGAAAGGGACACTTTTTCTGGGTCCCAAAACCCAGTTTTAACCTTTTAGGGGGCAACTTAGTACTCAAAAAGTGACTGACCACAAGAAGGGTTGACAAGTTCACTGTTTACTGGATTTAAAATGCCTACATCTTTTAAAACATGAACTATATCTCACTAAAATCGACCTACTAAACTAATAAACTTGTGGGGATTCAACAAACAACCGACATCGCAGAGACAATTACATCACTTTAATTATGCATTATCTAGCTGCTTGAAACAATGACTGTAGCAAATTCTGAGGCAGTCAAGTAAAAGAAACGTATTTTATTAAACCGCAGCCCAACTTCCATTCAGGATACACTTGCCTTAATGGTTCCGAGGGTGTCCTCTGAATAAAGGTTCCTCAGTAATACCCTTTGAGTTACAGCGGAGGCTTTGAAACCGATTATATAGCGATATTAATAAATACACTCATTAATAGATAAATTTTCAAGCACGTTTCCTCGTTAAAAATATAGAGTAGTCCTGGATTAGTTTGCTGGGGTCAAAAGGAATACTTTGAAGAAAGGAACCGCGAAGCAAAATGTCACTACCATGTCACGGATTTTTGGAAGGAACAGCTTGAAAATCAATTTTACAGAGTTGTTCTTCGGAATAAGTGAAATCCTGGTGCTTCTCAATAATCATGAACAAGACTTTCAAAAGCCTATGTATTAACGACAAAAATATTTCTATTTATTCAATTCAAACACTTTTGTATTTTCACATGAATATGATCTATTAATTTATTTTTAGAATGCAAAACCGAGAATTACAAAGTTCTGGACAGCGCTGATCGCTCTGTTCACCATGACTATGACGGCAGAGCTGGCTGTGATAACAATCTTCAACCCGGTTGGTACAGGTTCCAAGGGAATGCTGGAAGTACCATGGCCAATGAGTGTCCAGATGAAAGAAAGTGTGGTACTATAGTACCAGGGTGGCTTCAAGGATCGCTACCAGCTGTAAAAGATGGAAAAGTCACCAGGAAAGTCTGCTTTAATCGAAGAAATAATTGTTGTCGTTCGTCAGTTGAGGTAGAAGTTCGTAACTGCGGTGGATTTTACGTGTACAAACTTCCAAAAGCTCCCTACTGCCAATTGAGATACTGTGGAAGTGGTAAACAAGAGGTAAGCTGTTATTTGAATCCTTGAAAATAGTGCATTTTCTGTAAAGTGCTACCATTTAACTTCTCTTATTATAGTTTATAATATTTCATAAAACTGTGTATATCCAGCTGCATAATTATTTTAAATCTAAAAGCGACTCCTCCATTTAATACCTAAATCGTTGAAAGCCGAGCGAGCGCACGCACAAAAAAAAACAAAATTAAGGTAAAGTTTCTTGAATCAGATGGACAGTAGAAAACTTTTGACAGCACTAGCTGACCTCCTGTGAAACAGTCATGGGAATCGCCTTTGCCCACTTCCACAGATGCTTCACCCATATACCGCAAGTCCTCTTTTTTGGACTGGTTTTCGGCTAATTAGCAAAGAAATGGCTAAAAACGAGTTTTTCAACAATAAAGGCATATTTTCCGACTAATCGGATGTAATTAAGCACCTTTTGTTTGTTTTGGCGCATGGCATGATCTTGGGCCAAATTTTTTTTGCGAATCTATTTCGATCTTTCTTTCTCGTTCTCGTGTTTCTTCCTTTTTTCCCTTTTACAAATCTTTTTCAATACGCAGTTTTGTCGTCCACTTTATCACATTCTTTAAACCAGATTTTTGTTAGGTCCAAAAGATATTTGCATTTGCAAAGCCGGAGTTGTAACTGGCTAACGTTTAAGGAAAGGGACTTATTTTTGCGATAGTTGTTGTTTAACTATGTCTTGGTTGTTATAATTCATAAATATATTATTATTTTATTATTATTTTGTCTAGGAATGAATCACAGCCATTGATGTCAGTTATCTGGAGCAGGGCGCACTACTTAAGAAAAATAGGTTTAAAAAATAGTAATAAAAAAGGATAACATTAACAGACAATATAAATGTCAATAAATTGTTTATTCGAATGGCTGAGAAGGTGTTTTGATTGATCATTTGCACCAGTGAGCAAGTTACGAATTGAGGAAGTAGCAAACTGATTGGGTATGCCGAATTTTAATATTTAAAGATTTGTTATGCTATATCTTTATATTTCAATATTGGCGTGTAAAGTCTTTAACCTTCAAGGTTTGGCGAGCAAAAGTCATGAAATTTTAATATTTGGCATGCAAGAATCTTTAAATTTTAAAATTTAGCATAACAAATATTAAAATCTCAACTGAGAATGATACTTAGTGCCATAAAGATCTCCAGCTCTGTCAAAACAGCTGAGATATCAGGGGCACCCAACGGGAAATTTTGAGAAAAAGACCTAAAAACAACAACAAAGCGTGAATAAAGTTTTCTGAGACTATTTTAAGCATTTTGGGAGATTGCTGGAAAAAAATTATCTGTTCCTCACTCCCAGCAAGACTGATGGAAGAGTTCCCAGCCAGCAACCTTACAACCTGCAACCTGAATTACTGGGAAGTTTCATAGGGCACAGTTCAGATCTTGAGTGGTGAGCAACCCATACAAGTAACCCGTAGCAGCTATTCTAGACTTCAAATCCCCTCTGACACCCTGAATTATCTTTTTCCGAGCAACACTTTCCTTCCAAGGACTATTATTTCTTTCACATCTCCCAGCCAGCAAAAATTTGCATGAAGAACAGATATTTTGAGGAACAGATCCATTGGGTGCCCCTGAGATATCGACCTGCTCCTGTTCCCTTTTCTGTCACTGACCGTCATGCATGCAGCAATTTCCTACCAGTACTATATATCTCTCACAAATTTTTCTTCCATGAAACACGTGTATGCATAATCATGGGCTGTACGGAAAACTTACCGTCAATTATCTGTAAATGTGATTCAATTTTCTCGATACATGTCAGATCTGATATTGGCAAACATCTTCCCTTTTCACGGGTAGCCGGTTATGAAGAATTTACGCCAATCAGAAACGGAGAATATTTTGAATGAATAATAATTAACATTGTATGTTTATATTCATACTATTGATCAAACAACTGTCTAGGGCTGAACGTTAGGCTAAGAAAGGCATAAAAAAAGCGTTTAGGGGCATTTACTTGGTGCCCTTAAAAATGGAGACAAATTGTCTCATGGTCTACGATGGCAGTAATTTGTCTCCTGTTCTAGGACGTAATTTGAACTTAGTCGAAATTCGATTCACTCAGGCTTTTTTTGATGTATGGCCGGAGGAGTGTTATATGCTAATGATTGGGCTAAACAGAAAGAAATGATGGGTGACAATTTATAAAACTCGCAAAAAAAGAAAAGGAAGCTGATAAGAACTATCCAACAAAGAAAAATATCTGTGCAAAACAAATTAAAGAGCCCTGACAGTCTTGGCGCAATTATGAAAGAGCAAAAAAATATATAAATTATTTGTGTCCTGGCCTTTCATATCACTTCTCTTTTCTTAACCGAGCTTAAAATCTACCATCATTTTTCATTTACCAACTCAGGTAAATTAAGGCATGGGTGGGTGGTCTGTCTCTGAGCACTTAAGCATTAGAAAGATGAGACTTTTTTCAGATACATACATGTGTGGTTTCTGCCAATTTGGTGTTTTTCAATTATGCAAATGTTGTCACGTGACTCCACACGACCAGAAAACAATAAAAAGTCTTTCTGTTGTGAGTTATTAAACCGGACTACTTTAGGACAATGTATAATTCAAGCATCTACAAAACTCTGCTTGGCCGTTGTTGAATTTTTAACTGTTTTGGAAAGTAAACGGTTTTTTCAATTAGACCTAGTTCCCCTAGGCAATTTTATCAGATCTTAACGCCTTCGCTTTTAAATATCTAAAAAAAAACAAACACAGAAGTGATATATTAAACGGTCTTAACATTACGCAACCGGTAAAAATAATTGAGGACACACGAAAACGTGTTGCCTTTTCAAGAACAAGCTTTTTCAGATGATAGAGGTCACGTGACCTAATTTGCATAATTTTAAAGCACTAAATTAGCACAAACTAAAAATGTGTGCAGCAGGCAAAGTTTCATGTGTCTACATCTAAAGCTCTTAGATATAGACCACCCCTCACTTTTGAAGTGAACAAACTGAGGTAAATTGAGGCCCAGGCCTTAGTTTACCTTAGAATGACAATCATGTTTCTTTAGTTCTAGCCACAGGGTCTTTTTTGGTAGGGTAATTTATCCTATATTTATTCAACCGCTGTTAAGATCTCGAAACTGGTTTTCACCCAGTAAGGAGCTCGAGGTATGCTTTAGAATCTATAATATTTTTTGTTCATTTCGTCTTAAAACCCGAAAAAGTGATTGTTTAAAGCGAGTTCTTACCAAAATGCAAGTAAAGCTACCACAAATAAAATCATGATAGTTCTTTCTTTTTTGACCACATGGAAACCTCTCTTGTCGGGCACTTTTCATTCAAAAGACGGTATATTTCGAAACTCGAGAATTCACTTATTATAAAAGCTATCCGTATAGGATACTTCAGAAGCACTTTTGTGATTTGATTTTTAAAGACCGATTAAAACTGCCTTGTTTGTGCAAGCCTAAGATTTTGATGAGGAACTAGAATTTAATTGAACTAATATCGGCTTCAGTAAAAAAGACGACGAAGTTTATTATGCGAGTTCTCACCCGGGAAACGAAGTTAACTCAATTTTAACTTCTTCTCTTTGGCACTCCAAAATATTGAAACTCAGTTTTTTCAGTTTACTGCTGAAATTGTGGACAGTTTCAGATATAAAGTGATTACGGAAGTTATATGATAGCGTGATTTTCTTTTTCTTAAAAGCATATTTACGTAATCAGGTGGGAATTTACTCAAGTTAACAGCTTAAGTGATAGAAGCCTCTATGGAATCGATCGGGTGTTTTTTTTAGCGTTCATTGTTATCATTTGATTGTAATCTTTTCAACTTTTTCGAAGATCGCTTAGTTCAGTGCTCAGATTTCAAGACATATCCCGCATCGTCCGAAGATTCCCTGTACATAATATTGAAGTTAAAGAAAAGGCCATTCGCCGCTTTAAACGATTCTTCGGCTGCAACATTTCTCCCACTAAGTGACTGTATTTACATTGTACACACATGAATACATGACTTTCCTCCTTTGACTTTTTTTCTCTGTATTGCTTCTTTTTTAAATTGCTATAACATTTGATATTGTTAAGGACGTTGTTATTTCTCTATCGCTACGTCTAGACAATGCAAATGCTAGCATCAAAATCGATGGTACTGAAAATGAAAAAAAGTACTTGTCATTCAGAAAGTTGCATATTCCATAAATGTATGCTCAGTATTGTTAATGCAAACACAGAGCCAAGGACACTAAAACATTGATAATTAAGTTTGTCTTCGTTGAGTCCATCAGTTTAGACAAGGACAATCGAAATTGTTGGTCAGGAACCATATAGGGGACTGTAGGCGGTGTAGTTGTAATATCATAATCACCGTTCTCACATAAAAACACCTACCCATTTTAGTTCATCGCCGGATTTCGAAAAACTTTCAAGTTTTCCCGAAATCTGACTGGAAATCTTAGAAAGTTTCTCTTATCACGACCAATTAAGTTGCTACAACCTGATCTTCGCTCGCACCGTCTTTGTTCTACTTTCTCGGTCAACTCTCTGGAAGTTCTCCTCCTCCCCTGGCATGATGTTTCGTCTCTTCGTTGTTGCATTTCTTCTAATTCATGTAGGCCTCAAAGCGAGCTCAACAGGTTGGTAAATTATAACTATTAATATTATTATTATTTTTTTCACATAGTTCAAGTTAAAGCCTATCGATGTTAATCCAATTCAGGAACGCAGTATAGTGGTAATAATAGCATCATCTTTACTAAGTGTGACAGGCATCGACAACATATATACGTAAACTGCCGTGAATACAAAAAGTACAGTATATTGCCAAGACATCCCACAAATTGTTAGACTTGAAGAGAAAAACCATGAATTTGCGTAGAGGTCTAAGCTAACAAGGACAAGCCACGCTAGAAATCAAAACTAAAAGAACATTATTTAATTTGTTACATAAGCTTACTGGCAATAAATAAAAGATTCACGTCGAAATACATAAGGATCGTGATTTTACATAGTTTTTTGGTTCATGAAATCTATTTACTATACATTTTTCCTCATTTCTTCATTCGTATTCTTTACTCTCGGAAAAACCTGCCAAGAGCATTTTGCCGGCAGGTGCAATGGACGATATTCGAACGAGACAATGTGGTTCTAAATTGTTTGTGTACATGACTTTATGAGTTGTCGCCACGTGTTCTTAATTTCAATGGCCATATTAATAGACAGATTGCGTCAGAAAATTTATTTTGCTATAATAAAATTTATTGACTAGCAGTTTTTCACGTTATGCAAATTTCTTCCGCGAGGATCCGGCATTGCTTGTAATTTTCTCTAAGGTCACTTATGTCATTTTTTTTCCTGAATAAACATTGAACACCATTAAAATGATTTCGAATGTTTTAATTGACTGATCAACCTTCAAAATATCAGCTTTAGAGCCATGTGTTATTTAAAACAATCTTCAAAGTCGTAGCTACTCTGTCTACAGTATAATAACATCAGCACTTAAGTAGGTAGCCACCACTACAAGAAGAGCCTCGATCACTTTGTCTTCTTGATCCAGCAAGCGAAAGAGACTGCTGGCAGGGTAGAAAGTAGCGGGAAGGAAAGACAATCTTAGACTGCGAACAGTCTCTTTTTTTTTCTTTTGAGTGAAGGTAGAACGCGAAAGCGCGCTAGGAGCGAGCGGCGAAGCCACGAGGAACGAGGGCAGAGCCCAAGCGAAGAAAAAAATCGTAATGATGATTATGATAATGAATTATTTTTATTCTGTTTGCTGTTGCATGTTATTTTTACTTTCACATTTTGTAATCGGTTGGTGAGTTGCCTAACCGGCTTTTAACAACCTAATCGTGATGATGATGATGATGATAACGAGACTGCAATTCGGATCTTTGATCATGATCAGACGCTTTGCCCCTTTTCACGCCTTTCCCTCTCTCGCCCCACTCCCTACTCCTTTTTTGCCATTATTTTCCATAATTTTATCTTTTCGCTCGTCGCGCCTATCTCTTAGGAAAGAGGGACGACAGCTTGTGGTCTAACGGACAATCTTAAAACTCTTTTTTATCGTTGCAGGTAATTCAAAGTATGTGAAGGTCGGTTGCTTTGAAGATAGATTCCATTCAAGAGCTCTTCCTGAATTGATTGCAAACTATCGTGGCTCAGACCAGTTCGACTGGTTTAATCTGGATAAATATGTGAAGAAATGCGCTGAAGAGGCAAAGAAGAGGAATTATATGTTCTTTGGGTATGTTTATATCAAGTCAAGATAGGTAACTGATAATAATAAATTAAGTAATAATAATAAATTAGTTACGGAATTCTTTTGGAATACATACAAGGAAGGACAGCTTAGGTACAGAGAATGACAAAGGCAACGGATTCAAGATTGTTGGTCCTCGATAAAGGATACTGATGAACTGCTTTATATTCGTTCTACAAAGAAGAGGTCTATACTGAGAGGTTAGTCGAGTATAATTTCGTATCAGTAGACCTGGTCATGATCACCACCGCTTGAAAAGAGGTTACGACACTACTAGGCCGAAGGTTATGGTCGTAGTAAAAAATTTTTGTTAATTATTTGCAGAATTCAGTTTTATGGGGAATGTTGGAGTGGAGTGAATGCAGCTCTCAGCTATGATAAGTACGGTCCCTCCCCTCGATGCATACAAAACGTGGGTATGGACCTAGCCAATTTCGTCTATAGATTTGTAGGGGAAGGTGAGTTTTCGGTTACGTCATAGCCTTTAAATACAGCCAATCCTCTTCTATTTCTTTTAATTTGTTGCACGCGTGGAGCAAAGAGAATAGGAGAAGTTTCAGTGGACGAAGGCTACAGCTAAGGCTTTTCTTTGCCAATTTAGATAGTAACTCTGGTATAATGTAATGTCGTGGATTATAATCAGAGACAACAAGACGCGCCCTCTTTACATTGACAATAAGCTCGGACGTTAGCATACAAGGGCGACACTGGCAGCCTGATATTAAAGTTTTTGAAACGTGCGTGGTGGTAAAAATAGTTTTAGTTCTACGAACAGCTGCCAGTGAATTTATGCAAGTCTGTTTGGCAAAAAAAAACATATTCCTGTGGATAATGTGAAGGTTTTCGTTTAGTTTTGCATGATTAATGTGCTCTGTGCATGAAGCGATCAAGCTAGCGCTAGCCCTTGCGGGTTTACCATTTGCTCAATGGATTAAATTGCCTGTAGACATGCAGCGCGCATGCGCTTGAAAACGTCTTCTCCTCTTTACATTCATGTCACCTGAATCAGACTGTTATCTGCCCCCTTTTCAGAAAACGAATGCCTGCATTACACCATCCTTAAATCCTCGGATCGTGCCTCATCATTCAAACTACCCACGGGTGTCTCACCGTCTTGTGATAAGGATCTTCCTCTTAAATGGTACCGCTTCATGCTACCAGCAGGGACCAAAATTGCTTCAACCTGTATTCCATCCCAGCGATGCAACACTGTAGTTACTGGGTGGATGAAAACCCCCCATCCTAAATCCACTGATGGCATCGATAGCGGGGAGATCTGTTTCCGTTGGCAATCTAATTGCTGTAACTGGTCTCAAAACATTTACGTTCGAAATTGCGGCAGGTTCTATGTCTACAAGCTTCCACACACCATAGGCTGTCCTATGCGCTATTGTGCACAGCCATGAAGTAAGTGGTAGTTGTAAATATTTTACTCCATTTAAAACCGGGCCCAAGAGCGAAAGAAATTACATTTAAAGCTCAAATTAAAGTTGTGTGACTGTTATTGTAGCTATTAGTATATTTAACAATTATTCGCCGAAGGCGAAGTTAATATTGTTGAATAATCCCCAAGACGAAGTCGAGGGGATTATTCAACAATATTAACTGAGCCTGAGGAGAATAATTGTTTTAGTATATTCACACGAAGTGATCTCAACAGAATCAAAAAGGAAACCATTAAAAAACGATTACTGCTCAATTCTGAGAAGAAAAGTGGAGCTTTATTTGTTTCTGTCAACTCACCGTGAATGAGAAAGTTTTCTTTGTCGCTTCTTGCAAATGCTGTCAACAGCGGCTACGATCAAGGTGAGCGTTGTTTATCTCCAATGATCTTTGCCTTGTTAACTTGCTGGCACGTACAATTGTCGAAAATATTTGCTTTCCTCTTTTCTCCATAAATTAACTTCTATTTATAGGCAAAATTGGTCTTGTGAGAAAATCCCGAAATCACAAAACAGTGACAAAGCGACCTTGTTTTCCTCTGTAGTGGTAAACATAGCTTCAAGCGTACAAAAAGTCAGCTACGGTAAACCACTTCACAATAAATCACGCTGTTTTAACACCATGAAGTCTTTTCTTGCCTTCAAAGTCATCAGCACTTGGATATTCGTGTCTTTTAAAAAAGCCTTTACTATGAAACTTTGGCAAAACAACCAGTTCACGACAGCGATTTTGTTCTGCTTTATATTCACCGCCAAGTGCGGTGAATATAACGTCATAGTCCGACATAGCTAACCAATCAGATTGCTTGAATTACCAAGATCACTGAGTGTGTATATACTAATGTTTGCTATTCACATATTGTTTAGTTAGTATTTTGATGCAGACTGAGTTTTGTAGCTAGAATATTTCGTAAGCCGAGTCCATGCGTGCTTATTTAAGATGATTTTGTAACCAATTTTCTTCATTTAATGACAAAGACTTTTGGGAATTTAAACAGCACCGGCTGCTTCACGTTTGTGTTATGCGTCTCTGCATGGATTAGTTGAAGGTATGATTCTACTTGTTAATTACCCAAGATTCGGCAACAAACAGTTTGTCGGTAAAGACATACTACGATTAACAGCGCCCTAAGTTTGTCCTATTTCCACCACCCAAGGAAAAGAGGGACTGAAGTAGGAAAGCTGAGCAATTAATCATTTCACTTCGCTCTAACGCTAATGGGTATGCATCGTTTTTTTCAGGTTCCTTAGGTAATTATGTGCAAGACTGTACTTTGGAGAAAAGACAAAAAAAGAATAGCTCAAGATTAAGGCAAACGTTAAAATATGTTCTTTAAATTAAAATGTAATCAATATTATTATAGTGTATAATAAAACTCTGCTTTTCTGTTCAAAACGACGCTTTTTACTTGTCCTGACGGTGCGTTCTCGAGTGAACTATTTCAGAGAGGAAAATAAGAAACTGCATATGAATGAAATTGGGACATGCGTGTTAATGAACCAAAGTATATAAAGCTACTGGATCGAGTAACCAGTGCCTAATGTAAGGTAATCCGGAATTCCAAAATCTAGGAAATTTTTGCTGAGTAGTGCAATCCGGAATACGCGGAATTTTTTCTAGTGGAATACAGGATCCTGAGCATTGGAATCCGGAATTCAGCGAAGGAATGAGGAATCTCCCTAATGATTGGAATCTGAAATCCAAGTTCCACTACCGGATAAAGAATCCGGAATCCACAGCGTGGAATCCAGATCCAAGTCGGTCTTGATTTTCCTTACATGGGGCGAATTCTACAAAGCTACACGAGTAGATCGATACCCTGGCTCCATAGGTGCGTTCTCAAAATACCTAATATAATGTGAAATAAACCGTGCTTATGGTTTGATAAGGCTCCCGAGACGGACGGACGGTTATTTGCCATAACTTGACGTTTCCATGGCACCAGTATAGGCTAGCATCTGACACATGATTGTTGCAGCTGTTAGATCTGAGCCTCTGTTGCAAATTGTTCCCCATTGTCGATTATGAAACACCTCCACTCGGCCTTCACTACGGCTTAACCCTTCCACAAGACGATCTACAAATGAAGCACAATCATATTAGAGTAGTGTAGGAGGGATGTTTTACGCCTCTCTCGTCGCCCCAAAATCAGACCTATAAGGCCAAACTCAAGTGTTATGGTCTGAAATGAGGAGGAGGTGGAGGAGGAGGAGGAGGAGGAGGAGGAGGGAAAACAATCAAAATGAGGAGGAAGAGGAGGAGGAAGAGGGAAAACAATCAAAATTAGGAGGAAGAGGAGGAGGAGGAGGGAAAACAATAAAAATTAGGAGGAGGAAGAGGGAAAACAATCAAAATGAGAAGGAGGAGGTGGTGGAGGTGGAGGTGGAGGAGGAGGAGGAGGGAAAACAATAAAAATACGGCAACCAACCAGAATGCTTCGTCAAACGAGACAGCCAATGAGCGTCTTTCTAATTCTGGTCAACCAATCAAAACAACTATGACAACATAGTACCCCAGAATACATATGACATCATCTTCCGAAAATAACTAAAACCTGTCAAACCGGTTATACCAACCATGACCGCCACAAGAAAAAAATAGAACATGACATCATTGATAAACCCGTCAAACTGGATATACTTAATGAGATTCCACCGCAAGTTAATGAGATACCACAGCATTTTATTCATGAGATCAAGACAATAGCCTATGGCATCACCTAGTTTATGTATTCCTGCGCACGCTAATGAGATTCCTGCGCAAAAAAGAGGCGTAAAACATCCCTCCTACACTACTTATCAGAAATGTCTCAACCTTTGAGACATTTTTTTTTCGATATATATTTTAAAACTTTCCTTTTGGTTACTGCAAGGGCATCGAGACTTTGTAAAATAGTTATACTCCCAACATATTACCTAATTTTGCTTTTCTTGCAATTTGTCACCATGAGACAATAACTAAAAACTGCAGTTTTAGTATTAGTTTCATGAAACTCGGCGAAACTTGAATGAATAAATACTTGGTAATCTAGCCTGATGCTTCACAGTTTGCTTATAACTTACAAGAGCTCTCGACTATTTACTTTTTTTTTTTTTAACTCCATCGCTTCATATACAACAGAATTTAAAAACTAAGCAAAACTTCCTAATCTCAATTAAATATAAAATGTAATTTTTTTATCAAAGCTCAGGCTTTAGGAAAAATGCAATGATAATTAAGTGATCTCTCAGTTCTAGAATGCTTAACTGTAGGCAAACTAAGTTCGTAGTTTACGGAATGAAACATAACTTATTTTACATAATACCATGACGAGATTCATAGAGGTTTGAAATCGTAGACCCCTGCTGATGTTCGCCTATTCAATAGGCGAACATCAGCAGGGGAGCTATGTAGAAGTTATCAACTTTTTACGGCTCATTTGCTTGGAGGTGACAAATTCTCATATCAACTGAATTCCTGTACGTCAACAAGATTTCGGTTCAACAAAGAACTCAATTACAAATTAGCCGCATTGGAAGTCTTTCTGCCGAACCGGAATGCATTTGCCTCTGTAGTGGCTTCTCTTAAAATTTATTGTACTTCGAGAAAAGTGATTTTACGCACTTCTTGCTGGGGAATTTTCTATTGTATATTTTGTTTACTTGTATTTATTAAACACTGAGGGCCAGTTATTTAGCTGGTATATTACAAAATCGCGTTATAATTAAGCCATTTTCAGTTTAACCAACGCTTTTATCAAACCCCATTTATCGTGAATAATTTCAATAAAGCACATAAGGCAGACTGGAAAACTAAAGCACTTATTTTCTTAAACTAACCCACCAAGAAAGAGGGCTGGAGATCCAATGATTTCTGAAACCTCGGCCTAAGGTAACCCGTAATGATTTGAAAGTAATGTCACTCTATTTTCTTTTTGCCTCTCTCGCAAGTTAAAGTGAGAGTTCACAGAGACTGCGCGGTTTCCTCGAGTGCGTTTTAGAAGCTGCCTTAACGAAAAGGTTACTACACTACCGGAATTAAAACATCGTGGAAATTATTAATTTAAAGCCGCGGAGTATTTTCCCCAACAACGTAATATTACCTCTAACTTTCTGCGATAACGCTGCAAATTTTTTTAGGTTATTTTTCAACCGAATAGGTTGCGAATTTAATGCGATGATCATTTTCACTTTCATACCTTCATCCGCATTTCATATATTTCAATTCATGCTTACAAGATCTCCCTAATTTTATGTCTGAACGCAAGGCTTTTTAATGGAATCTTCATTCAAGGCCAAAACTAACACTAAGCGCTAAACAGAAACTGCCTTATGAAAAAACTTTTAAAATTGACGCGCTGTTTTAAAGGCCTCACTGGATCTGGATGGGGTTAAATACAAACGTAAGCAAAACATTACTTTTGCAATATTTAAATAATGTCTAAAAAATAATGCTTCCCTCTGAGATACCTGGCGAATAAAATTCTCACAGGGCCACAGCCTAAACAGGCTAAGCTGCTCTGTTGAATCAGGAAGGCCAACCTTTTTTTCTTAATGCTGGACAGAGATTAAAACAACATCTAAAAGCGCGTTGTTAGTTCCCTCTGAGACACCCGGAGAATAAATTCAAAAGGCTAAGCTGCTCTGTTGAATCAGGAAGGCCAAACTGTTTTACTTAATGCTAGACGGGGATTCAAAAAATATCTGAAAAGCGAGTTTTTAGTTCCCTCTGAGACACCCGGAGAATAAAATGCTCACAGAGCCACAGCCTAAAAAGGCTAAGCTGCTCTGTTGAATCAGGAAGGCCAACCTTTTTTTCTTAATGCTGGACAGAGATTAAAACAACATCTAAAAGCGCGTTGTTAGTTCCCTCTGAGACACCCGGAGAATAAATTCAAAAGGCTAAGCTGCTCTGTTGAATCAGGAAGGCCAAACTGTTTTACTTAATGCTAGACGGGGATTCAAAAAATATCTGAAAAGCGAGTTTTTAGTTCCCTCTGAGACACCCGGAGAATAAAATGCTCACAGAGCCACAGCCTAAAAAGGCTAAGCTGCTCTGTTGCATCAGGAAGGCCAAACTTTTTTTCTTAAATGCTGGACAGAGATTCAAACAATATCTAAAAGCGAGTTTTTAGTTTCCTCTGAGACACCCGGAGAATAAAATTCTCACAGAGCCACAGCCTAAAAAGGCTAAGCTGCTCTGTTGCATCAGGAAGGCCAAACTTTTTTTCTTAAATGCTGGACAGAGATTCAAACAATATCTAAAAGCGAGTTTTTAGTTCCCTCTGAGACACCCGGAGAATAAAATTCTCACAGAGCCACAGCCTAAAAAGGCTAAGCTGCTCTGTTGAATCAGGAAGGCCAAACCGTTTTACTTAATGCTAGACGGAGATTCAAACAATATCTGAAAGCGCCTTTTTAGTTCTTTCTGAAACACCCGGAGAATAAAATTCTCACAGAGCCACAGCCTAAAAAAGCTAAGCTGCTCTGTTGAATCAGGAAGGCCAAACTGTTTTACTTAATGCGGGACATGCACTATCATCTTCACGGATCTAATTAGTGCAAAATTAAATAAAGCTGTAATCTGTAAATCAATTTTTGGTTTATGAAATTTTACTCACTTTTACCGACAGTTGATAGCCACTGGCTTTGGCAAAATAAATTTTCCTCTTTTCTTTAAAGGGATTCGATAAAATTGAAAATATCCACTACGATCCACACTTAAAAACTGAACTCTGACTGAATTGAACTGTTTGCGATCAGGCTTAAGAAATAGCGATCACCATCAACATTCTCCATGAACATTACACTTTCACATCATTAGCAGTTATTGAGAATTTATGAAATGATCGATTGATCAGTGTCGACCTTAAAACGTTTTTGCGCTAAAATGATAATAGGTAGCCATTTGAAGGTGATACAAAGGAACCTAAAATAGACTTACCAAGTTTCGGCCGATGTTTAGAAAATTGAAAAAGGCTGAAGAGCATCACCGTTCGGGCTAAATCCAGTCAGCGACCCTTAATAAAAATCATTTAAGTTTACATAATCAACAACGACGTGAATGCCCGAGTTTCTGACTTGACGGTCATGGGCATCTGCCACCGTCAGGGAATCATACGATATCGCTTCTCGAATGAATCCCTCATTTTAATTCCCCCAATTCAGTAATCCACGACCAAGTACCTTTTCCAGATCTTCTCCTCACGACAAAACGCTTTCTCTGACTTCTCTGGCCGCTTCCTGCTATATTTTCTAGTAGCTGGAAGGAATTTCGTCCTTCTTTGATCGCTTTAAACCCGCTTTCGTCGGCATTTCATCGGCGCAAGTTAAAGGCTCGTGCTAACGTTAAAACGACAACAACATGATCTTTCCTCTTTGAAAAACCAAACCTGGATGGGTTGACTCGAGCGCTAGTACTACCTGTACTATCGACCAAATCATAAATAGCTAAAAATAATCGGCCCTGCTACTTCCAAACATCATCATCTCTACATAAAAAGCATAAAATTTTGACTTGCCATGAATTATATCCGTCGGTAAAACCATTTGGTCACTGATATTGCGTACGAGATTACCTTTTTTTGGCAAGCGAGGGTCCAAAGACTGAAGATGCTTTTCTCGACGAACGCGCCATTTTCATGCCGGCTTTGAAATTTGCGCGAGATCGCATTGTGATACAAATAGTATCTGTCTTTCGTCTCTGCTCGTTTTCCATCAGTGACGCGGCAAAGTACACAAGTCATGACAGATTTAATAGTGGCTATTAATTGAATCCTAATTAGGTTTTTACAAGGACACCGGAAATTGAAACTTCCTCCCTGTGGTGAATTTCAAAGTCGTATGAATCTCGTCATGTCATTGACATGGTATTCTTGGCTGTGGGTCCAGGACGCCCTCTCGGCAAACAGAACCAGCATCATGTAAATGATTACAGTCCGCGATATAATCTTTGTGTGAACAGTGAGCGAGGTTTGCTTTACTTCCCTTACAACCAACGTCACCAAGCCGAATAGTTCCTGTTCCTTGTCCGAATGTGGCACTTCGAGGCGCGGATAGAGCTCCTAAAAAGCGATAGTTAAAGAGAGTTTATTCTTTGAGTAACACTTACTGCACTTTATCAAGAGACTGAATGAGGGAAGAAAGAGAATATATCCTCCTAGCGTGTTCCTCTTCCAATGAAAATTTCTTGAAATCTGTTTTTGTTTCTGTCTCATGCTGCGTGGTTATTTCAAGGACGACACCTGATTGATCGGTTAGAATGACGTCATGAATTATTAAACTTGGTTGCTTATTAATTTCACACTCCTACACAGAGCAATAAAAATGGCTTGTGAAGTAAGAATCACTTTTCACGAGGAGCCGCAAGCAGTAAACTTTCTGTCCCATAATTTAATCAGTTAAATCATCAAAGTTGACAGGTCTTTCTGCGACCGTTCGGTTTACCATTTACACCTTCAGTGCGAAGACTGTCACGGGAACATTAACACCTTCAGGATAATTGCTTACCATAACAGTGGTAGGTCGCGCGCGTCTGGTCGGTTTCGAAGAACGTGATCGTGACTGTTGTTTTCATTCAGTGACTGTGCGCGTTGATGTGCCAACGTTTTAAATAGACTGCAACATTAAATTTTTGTTATAAAAGCAAAGAAGCAGCTGAGTAGAAACTAAACCGTCCCAGACTTATTCCGTTTCATTCGTGTACTTTCATTTTGATGGGGTCTGTATGATGAATTTACTTCTGCCTTCTAATCAAGCACGTAAACAACATAGAGATAAAACATTTCATTTTGCTTTTGTAGAGTAAATTCATCTTAAAAAAAGTTAAACTAGTGGACCACTTTCTCCGCGTACTTGGAAAAATAGGCATTTAATATGTCGCGCTACAGTGCGAAAATCTTCTTGTCGTGGATTAGATTTCAGTACACATATTGTTAATCTTCATTTCGCGCCAGAATAAAGTAGTTTGCGCGCAAAGGGCTTCTAAAAAAAATCACAAGGTTTGTTCCACTTCGAGTCCACCTTCTGGAGATAGGCCGGCATGGTAGCTGGAATACATTGCCGAGGCGAAGATCTGGCATTTTTTCCTCCTCGTCTTTTTTTCCCCGCGACGTTTGTTTATATTTGTAGTGAGAATGCCGTGCGTATCGGTGGATTTTACTTCTTTCAAACGGCTTCAGCAGGGGCACCCAACGACAATTTTCGGAAAATTATCTGTTCGGAAGACGATTTGAGGTCTAGAATTTTCGGATCATTTTCTGAAAAATTTCTTGCTTGCCTGCCTCTCCTAGGATTTTCGAACTTCAAAACAATCGTATAATTGCCCATTTTAAACGGATTTTTACCCTAAAAAGGTCACCTAGAATTTTCAGGAGCCTTTTTTCTGGCTGAAATTTTCGAAAAGGTATATTTTGATCCCTATAATTTTCGGATCACTATACTTTCAGCTAGGAAATCCGAACAGATGAAAAATTTTTAGGGGATAAAAATAAGCCTCTATCTAACGTTTAAATACTAAAGTACGTTCAACAATGCTATGTTTATGTGGTTTTGAACTATATTCTCGTTGGGTGCCCCTGCTTCAGTTCCTGCGGCTTGCTACTCATCATAAAGAAGAGTGCCGGAATCGCTTTGTTCGCCGTTAACAGATTTGTTGTCGAATGCAACGTAAAAGAACGGACTACTGTAAGGTAAGAATTGAAGTTTAAATTTGTTTCTCGGCGAAAAATGGTGCATACAACTCGTACAACCCGTGAGTATTACCTCTGTTTAATATACCGGATGTCATGCGATGACCCCTCGCTTTTACGATGGATAAGACGGATACAAAGAATAATTTCTTTCGCAACGTTTAGTATAATTTACTTAACATGGAGATCATCTGAGGACGATTTTTCTTTATATATGCTTCATTTCGTGGCTTATTCCGGCTACGTACGAAAAATTAGATGACAATGTTTGTGTGCTATAATTATACTGATAATTTCTTGCATCTTGAAACTCATGAAAGCCAAACTTGTTTAACCCTAGCAAAAAACTCTTTTAATGGAGGAACTCAACTTGATAGCTGCACTAAAATCTAATAATTGTTACTGCATTTGCATGCTCTCTGTAACCTCGTGGGTAGAACATACCTGATGGTTACATTAATAATAATCACTGCATTTGCTCTCTGTAACCTCGTGGGTAGAACATTCCAGATGGTTACATTAATAATAATCACTGCATTTGCTCTCTGTAACCTCGTGGGTAGAACATACCTGAAGGTTACGTTAATAATAATCATTGCATTTTCTCTTTGTAACCTCGTGGGTAGAACATACCTGATGGTTACATTAATAATATCACTGCATTTGCTCTCCGTAACCTCGTGGGTAGAATATACCTGACGGTTACATTCAATAATAATCTCTACATTTGCTCTCTGTAACCCCGTGGGTAGAACAAACCTGAAGGTTACGTTAATAATAATCATTGCATTTTCTCTTTGTAACCTCGTGGGTAGAATATACCTGACGGTTACATTTAATAATAATCACTGCATTTGCTCTCTGTAACCTCGTGGGTAGAACGTACCTGATGGTTACATTAATAATAATCACCGTATTTGCTGTCCGTAAACTCGTGGGTAGAGTATACCTGATGGTTACGTTAATAATAATCATCGCATTTTCTCTTTGTAACCTCGTGGGTAGAACATACCTGATGGTTACATTAATAATAATCACCGTATTTGCTGTCCGTAAACTCGTGGGTAGAGTATACCTGATGGTTACGTAAATAATAATCATTGCATTTTCTCTTTGTAACCTCGCGGGAAAAAAATTAATGCCTCTCTCCTGGAAAATTTGCCCTGTCCTTTGAGCATAGTGATATTCACGAAAACAGGTAAAACGCTTTTTTTAACAACAACATTTATATTATTTGGCTATTTGAGGGAGGTTAAGAGCAAATGCACAGAAAAATCGAGCAAACCGTGGCCACAGCTCAAAACCTAACCTACCCTCATTTTAAGTCTGTAATAAGGTTTTAATGAATTTATAACACTGCTGAGGTTTAATTTTCAAAATGCGGCCGAGTTTGGGAATTATTTGAGATTTTCGATTTCAACGGTCTGCGGGCCTAAAATTAGCCGCCGAACAAGGCAATATAGCCTAGCGACAGAAATGAGCTGAATTTCATAAACGAGCGAATATATTGCCAATCTTCCACTTAAATCTCAAAAAGCAGATATCTAACAATTTCTGAATGGCTTCTTTTTTAGATTTAGAGTATAAAATATCGACGAACCAGCAGAATTTTGAAACGTAATTCGCATAATGCTTATAAATACAACAATTTACCGCTAAAACCAAAATCGAATTTTCTATATGGGGGAATTCTCCAAATCACCCCAAATCCCGCTTACTACCTAATGAGATATAGTACTTCAACATTATCTGAAAGTTAGTCTGGTGTTCTTGCGAACGCTTGTGAAATAGATTGATTATTTTGAAGTTATTTTGCCCCAAACAACTGCTAATTGACCCCAGGGTCAATTGACACGTGCACGTCACCTTAGTTTTATGCATCGATTTGAGCTCGTTAAAAGGGAGAAACCAGGGAGAAACTAACAAGACTCTTTTAATATGTACCTGTTTTAATGAAATACACGCAATCTTCAAAAGGAGAGGTCGTTCAATGGGTAATTTCTGTTTTTGAGATCTTGTAGATTGTACCATGGCGTCTGCGAGTGGACCTGAGTCTAGGTCTGTTTTCCCGTGACTGCGAAATCAGAATAACATCATGAAATAATTCTCTCTCGAACCTTCGTAAATGAATCAGCTTTGCAGTGCCTTACCTGAGATAAAAAGTGGGCAGAATAGGAAAACATTCTAGCGCAATTTGGATCCTTTGCAGCACGTAGTGTATTTGCTAAGCGGCGATGGTATTAATGACTTTTCTAAAAGTCAGGTGAGTAACTAATTAAAATTAGTTACTCACCTCCGATTGCGTGACCAGGCAATTATAGATTGTCTCCAGCGAAAAATAAGTGCATGTGAAACCAAAGCTTTCGGGATACAGTAAATTCATTTTCCTGTATGACCAGGTGTCCTTTTGTCCTATTTTAAAAGCGGTTAACTAAGATGATTAGCAAACATACTGTCCCACTTTTAAAAATGGTACAGTAACTGAATGCTCTGTTCTTCTGATTTTACCCCTAACCCCGGAGTGTTCAGAAGATATATTTGCACTACGCATGAAAGGCAAATGGATTAAATTTTAAGGTTCAAGGCGGTTTTAAGGCATGGGTTACCAGTGGATTAGTCAGACTTGTCATAAGGTGCATTGAACAGAAAATTACAGGCATGATATCTCTGCTATTGTATGTCCATTAAGTGATTTTCCATCAAACATTATTTTTTTACTTTTTTACCCCAAAAGTTTTTTTCGTTCAATTCTTATCTGTGAGATGTAAACTTAGTTAAATTTCTGTAATTTGTTGTTAAATGCAAATCTGCAAACAACTAAGTATTTAATTTTGCGTAAAAGCTACATGAAATTGTACTGTTTAGCCGTAAATCATTAAAAAGAGAAAGCATCATGCTTTCTCTTTTCAAGTCTAGTAGGACTTAAGCAATGGCATTGCTTAAGTCCTAGTAGTTCTTCTCCATGTCTGCTAAGGGGGAAATAGTTTGCTCTTTTCAAGAAATTGTTCTTGCCCATTTCGGTTTCAAACCAAGGATAGCAGCAAGTCTGTCGTGGTCATATCCTGCTACTTCAGTGCAAACGAAGCATAGGCGCACAAGTCAGCGCTTGCGTTTAGTCAGGTGCCGAAAATGAAGTGGAAACTTAACCCTAAGGGCGTCCATGTTCGCTCCGGCTCGAAAAGGTAGAATCAGTTGTGCAGTAAAAAGTAATGCGAAAAACCTGCGGGGGCTGGGGAAAGAAAGGCGTCTTATTTTTCTTTGGCTTGTTCTATTTTCGCGACGTGCTACAGGTTACGAAATACTGACAAGCTCAATATATGTCTTCACCACCGAGAGTCACTTGCCCTTAGCCAGACACGCCCCTCACGTATCATGTTTCGTTCCTAAAGTTATTTCAAAGCACAGAACCAAACCTAATCAGCGGCCGAAGGCAGAAAAGGGGATGAGCAAACGGATGTCACGGCATATTTTGCAAGAAACCGGTGTCCTTGTGCCTATCGGCTCAGGAACGATTGATTACTACTAGAATAAATACCAGGGTCAGAATTTGAGTGCTACAATGGGAGGGAAGGAAGAAAAGAAAACCGCCGCGCGCACCTGTTAAGTCTTTTATAAACTTTCTCGTCCTGACGGTCTCAAAGAAGGGCGTTGTGGCTGCTATTTAATTTACAGTGTCTGTTGCAGGAGTCGAATTAATCCTACGGCAACTGGAAACGTGGCCACGCCTGCTGAAACTGAGATTGCTTGTAGGATATTCGGCTATAGCTTGGTATATTCACGAGCGCGTTTTGTCCAGTGAACTGAGCGCGTAGTTTTTCTTAACGAAGGGATGGGGTGGGTCAAGTGAATATTTCGGGGAACGTTTGCTCTCTTTAGTAGGGGGGGGGGGGGAGTATATTTGTTGATATCAGGAGTTCTGGCCTGGATAGAGTCGTTGTAAAGCTATTTTTGCTTCGGGGTATCGGTTTCCCGGAAGCTGAGCAAGGAAAATTCAATGGTGTATTTATGGAATAATAATAGAGATTCTCATGGTCTAACAGTGCGAAGATTAGACTTCTGGTAAGGTGGCAACGATCAAGGCCCGCATTATAATTCATGATAATTGAAGGTCATGATGTGGAAAAAGCGACTGAAATGGTGGATGCCATGCAATCCTCTCGGGTGGGGGCGGGGCACCTGGCCTTAACGGTTGCCCCTTCGACAGAAGGCAAGCATGCCCAGATTGTCCACGGGTTGCTAAATGAGACCGTCCCTTTCTTAGTACCCGTTCCCTGTCTTTTTATTAGACCCGGGCAAATTTCTCGAGATTGCACCATCATTTTGGGCTTTTAAGCTTCCAAAGTCCAACAATAATAGCGCATGTTCGCGACGGTTTTTTAAGTCAGTCAAGTTCTTAAACCAGGCCTTAAACGGCCAGTTTTAAGTGTCGATAACAGTTAAAAAGGCATACAAGCCCCATGCAAAAGACAGTGGGAAGGAAGTACACATCGGTGATGGGGAAAAAGGACTAGCCCACAGTTATTTAGGGGTGGATCTTTCGAAACATTCTTATACTCTTGTACAGATATGCATTGTTTAAAGTTTTAGACAAACCAGGTGTAAATTTATAGTAACAAACTGTTAAATATACATCAGCAAGATTTTTGCGAATCCTATTTTTCGCTGGAGACTATCGTTTACTGGCTGGTCACGCAATCAAAGGCAACGTACTTTCCCACGTTTGTTTACTGACCTTTCGCTCGGCAATACACTGCGTTCGACAAAGGATCCAAATTGCGCTGGAAATGTTTTGCTATTCGGCCCACTTTTTATCTCAGGTAAGGCATTACAAAGCTGATTCACTTACGAAGACACGAGGGAGAATTATTTCTTGATGTTATTCTGATTTCGCAGTCACGGGAAAACAGACCTAGACTCAGGTCCACTCGCAGACGCCATGCTGCAATCTTCAAGATCTCAAGAACAGAAATTATACCCATTGAACGGCCTCTCCTTTGAGGATTGCGTGTATTTCATTAAAACAGGTACATATTAAAAGAATCTTGTTAGTTTCTCCCTTTTAACGAGCTCAAATCGATGCATAAAACTAAGGTGACGTGCACGTGTCAATTGACCCTGGGGTCAATTAGCAGTTGTTTGGGGCAAAATAACTTCAAAATAATCAATCTATTTTACAAGCGTTCGCAAGAACACCAGACTAACTTTCAGATAATGTTGAAGTACTATATCTCATTAGTTAGTAAGCGGGATTTGGGGTGATTTGGAGAATTCCCCCATATAGAAAATTCGATTTTGGTTTTAGCGGTAAATTGTTGTATTTATAAGCATTATGCAAATTACGTTTCAAAATTCTGCTGGTTCGTCGATATTTTATACTCTAAATCTAAAAAATAAGCCATTCAGAAATTGTTAGATATCTGCTTTTTGAGATTTAAGTGGAAGATTGGCAATATATTCGCTCGTTTATGAAATTCAGCTCATTTCTGTCGCTAGGCTATATTGCCTTGTTCGGCGGCTAATTTTAGGCCCGCAGACCGTTGAAATCGAAAATCTCAAATAATTCCCAAACTCGGCCGCATTTTGAAATTTAAACCTCAGCAGTGTTATAAACTCATTAAAACCTTATTACAGATTCAAAATGAGAGTAAGTTAGGTTTTGAGCTGTGGCCACGATTTGCCGATTTTGCTCGATTTTTCTGTGCATTCGCTCTTAAACATTAATGGAATAGAATATAAAAAAAAGCTGATAAAGCGGAAAAAGTTATCTTTACAAAATGCGCTTTGACAATGTCAAGTAGTGAAATAAGCTGAAGTCTTGTAGTTAGCCCGAAGAAAACCTGTTCCTGTATGAAAAGCAGTTCTGATTCCCTTCTCTTAACTAGAAGAGATGCATATCCCTGTGAACCAGTTTTTTAACTAGGAGCGATTCCCACTCACTTCTGATACTTTATTGACACGAGTTCCTATTTCAATATATGTCTAATTCAAGCTTAGCCGCGTGATAGCTCTTCATTAGCGAAAAGGTCCAAGTGATATTTTGATTGACGTGTTGTTTTGGATCCTGAGGTTTTTTAACACCTTTTCTCTATCTTAACTGGCGAAGATATTCTAGGAATTTGCCCTTCAATTCCAAATTCTTTGATGTGCCGCCAGATGCCGTGCAACGATTCGAACTATTTCGATCAGGTCCCTCATTTTCTTTTCTTTTTTTTTACTTTATATATTTTATTTACTTCACGACTGTGAATCGGGTTCATTCGAATCACTAAAAATCTAAATGTCATGAGATTTCTAAACGGGAAGGTCTCGTTACTATAAACTTGAACTTTGTAACCTTACAAAGAGGGACACCATGTTTGACTATTGAACTTATTGCTTTAATTAATCACTTTAATAAAATATTTGTGAAATTAATCATGTATAAATTGCCTTTAAAAATGGTGCCTCTTGGAATAACTTCATTGTACTACAAATAATTTCTTTGGATTCGTTGCGACGTACAAAGGAACGAAAAAATCCGATTTCTCCGCTGTATAAAAATTGCGCAAACCAGCGATAGGGTGCCCGCTGGCCTCATATTTTCACAGGTAAACCCTCGGTCTGATCATATGCACTTCTAAGATTAGTATAGTGACTTCCTAACAGAGTTGCTTAGTTTAAAATACAATTACCTGGAAAGCCAAGCATGCGACATACTACAGTTGCATCACGATTGTCTCAATTTCTGTCACAAACAGTTCCCCATTTTCCTCTGTGCAATACTTCAACTCTGCCGCGTCTGCTGTTTGAGCCACTAACAAGGCGCACTGTCATTTCTACACAGCGGTAAAAAAATCAGAAAAAGGATCACTCTGAAAATACCAAAGCACCAGGCGTATCAATTAAAAGTAGTCAATTGATTTTCAAAAAATAAAAAAATTGTCACCTTTTTCTAAGAAGGCATAAACGAAATTCGCGTGCCCTCTTCCAACTCCGTAAATATACCTCCCAGACTTCCCTTGTTTGTTGAAGGTAACCTCTGCATCTTTGCCGCTCCAACACTCGCCTTAGAACTGAACTCCAAAGTAATGAAAGCCTATCTCATTAACTCTGCGAGCACACTCTATAATGGTCCAATTCAGGTCTGTCCAAACGATGTCCTGTGGGAGATTAGCAATCAGTCTGGATCGGAGGTGGTCGGGGTCTACGACCATGGTCTCTGAAGCAACCTACGGGCTTAGATGTGGGAGTCTTGGATGCCACCAGTTCATATTAATTGACATGGTCTTCAAATAATGAAAAAAGGGTGAGGTAAAAAGCTTTTTAAAACTAATATGCATTAAGAATGCTAATATAGGAAGTTCATTTACAAATTATTTTGATCGTGTCTACTGACTCCTTTTTTCCATTCACGTTCCCGGCCGGGTTGGTTCTAAAGAAAGACGTGCTTAAACCAACTACTCACTAATTAAAATACATCACAAGAAATTTCAAATAATGAAACCTACCTTCAAAGTCCACTCAGTGGTCTCCAAATACAAGAGACACTTTCACAAGAACAGTACTAGCCACTGATAGGAACTCAAGGACAATTCTCACCTAAAAAAGAAAATCAGTTATTGTAAAAATAATAAAGTGGTTATGCATATAGTAAAGCAGCAGTATATGTTAATGGTTGGAATTTACCTGAACAAAAAGTGACGCATCTTTACTCTGACGATCGCGTTTTTCTTTTTAACCTGATAAAACAAACTATAAACTAAGGAAAAAGCAAACAACCATGCTGTGAAACTCAGTAACACTGCTTAGCTATTACCTTCTTTCATAAAACGTCGATCGATGTAGGTATATTAAAACCGTCAACTTTTGATGAAGGCGCCAAAGAAGAGAATGCCAAGGCGGCAATAAAGAGACCCGGTCGAGACTAATCTTTGAAATGCTTGTCACTCTCGATTGTTTTAATTCCATATCTTGCAACCAACGTTAATTGTAAGGGTGTTCAGATTACATTTATTTTCCAACGAAAGATTATAGCGGAGCTCTCGTGCGCGAAGCGGAGCACCATGGGTAAAGAAATGTGGTAAACTACCCATCCGAGAAAATTTGGTAATCACGTGACCGTACACTGACCGCCCGCCGTCCCGACCGTCCGTCCGCACCACAGGTATACCAATGTTAAATAATTCAATCAACAGGTATGGCAACCAAAGTGCAACTCAAGGTTTTATTTGGAAAGAAATCGCATGGCCGCCCGGACTTTTAGAAAGAAAAAACAACAACGAAGTCGTGTCTTTTTCGACGTTATTTGAGAGAAAGTGCTAGAGCGAGTGATTGAACACAAAAGAGACGAATTACATAAAAATTCAAAGCGGCTGTGAGACAATGAGAAATGCTAGCGGCCAGCAAAGTGAAAATGAGCGCCAGTGAAAAATAAAAGCGAACAACACAGGAGACAAAATATTGGGTAAGCACATACGACAATTCCTCCATAAAAATAATGTGTAGCTAGGAAGTTTGGCGTTTTAGTCCTGCAAAACAGCGTTGTAGTTGTGCAAAACAACGCAAAAAAAGACAAAAAGCGTGCTGCACGTGCAAATTTGTTTTTTTTTTTGTTTTGCTAATTAGAAAAAAAAGTGTGCTGCACGTGCAATTTGTTTTTTTTCGCTAATTAGATCTATTGATCTTGAGGCCATTTTCATTGCCCTCCCCGTTTAGCATTACAAGATTTAATTTTTTTTTGTTTACAAGTATTATTTAAACCAGAGCTTCGCTTTTAGCCCTGGCTAAATCTATATATTATTGCATTATCAGTTACCATAGATTTGACGATTTTAAGGTGATTCCCTGGTTTTGCACTGCGCATCTCTTACTGCGGATAACAAGATGGCCGCTGTAAAAAAGAGCATGTGAAGTAACATTATTTGAATGAAGTTGACTGAAGAGAAACGCTATTGGAATTTTTGCTTGCGGTTGTGTCTTGCCGAGGTGAGGCTCCATGTGTTGGGAGTGTGCATAACGTAAGCAGTACGCGTGTTGCTGAGTTCGACTTCCTCACAGAGAACCTCGAAAGTGGATGTTGAACTTGTGCTTACTCACTTTGATTTTCATTTAAACGCTTCTTTATCACATTGCGTCCTAAAGGTGATATCTCGATGTAAATGCTGAAAAGACGGATTTTTTTCATACTTTCTCCCCCCTTTCACATACATTCTATTTTGAAACTCGCCCCACTCCTCTCTCTCAAAGTCGGAGAAAAAACATTTGGTGCGCACTTTCGGCAGCTCTACCGCAAAAACGAGTACGGTGACCCCCATTTTTTATTTCATGATTTTAATAAGGACAGTGCTTTCTTTCGATAAGAAAAAAATTGGCACAAATCTACGTTCAGTTTTTTGGCAATTTTACTAAATTGTACGGATTGAGCTATCACGGGTTGAATAGCCCGAGTCAAATTTAATTTAATTCTACTTTGGAGCGTAAAGTAGAAACAAGGGCATTAAAAGGCATTTTTCTGGTACGTAAGTGGATAAACAATACATTAAAGTCAAATTCTGTGCGATACCACATGCATCATCGAAAAAATCTCTCCTTTTTGTCTAGTTTTGGGGTGGGCGCGGGATTTGTCAAAAGGTCCTAAATAGCCGTATTTGTCAGCATTGTGACGTCAAAACGAGCACGGTGACCTCCACTTTTTATTACTTTTTTATCATCTTCTTGACTTCTTACATCAGTGTACCAAGTTTCATCTACAATCTATGTTAGGTTCTTTTACTAAGGAATCACCTTAACAAGAGTTTAAGAGTTTGATCGTTGATTTACACGATTTATCACTATTAACCAACCGGTGTTTTGTTTCTTACTAACCGAAAAACTTCGCGCAGGGAAGGATGAAATGCAGACGTTCAATAAACAACCGATAAAAAGAAAGACTTTCTGCTTGTATTCAAGTCATTTGCACCTGCGCAAAAGACAAGTGGTACTTATATTTTTTTAAAATACACCACGTTTTCGATAAGCAATTACCTTGACACATGACAATCACCTGTGCTATGGGCAAAATTTAGTTGACGAAATCTGACAAGGTCGTTGGTTAATTTTACTTTAAGTTAAAAAAATCAAGAACAACAAAGAGAGAGCAATTCAAGACTGAAGTTTCATCTGCGTTCGCCTTCAGCATTATGAAGACATATCAAGTTTTCTGCAGATTCAATTTATCTGAAGAGAATTAACAGTTTCGTTTTTATATTTTCCATGTTTTTTTGTTACGTCACCTACGTCCAGTTCTTGAATTAGAATAGTGTGATCAATAAGATCAAATCCCTTAGTGAAATAAGCGAAAAAGGCCTGGGCACATGCCTTACCACTGCATGTCCACCGCCTCGTATATCGCTTGAAATAATTTTGTATAGGAGAGCATCTAATGTCCAATGCCCCTTGCGAGTATACTGTCGAGGATCAATCTTGTCTTCCAACTGGGGTAGAAGTCTAGTGCACGTAAAGCCCTCCATGATCTTTGATACTGTGCAGGTGAGGGATATCGGTCTTATATCGTTTTCGATGGCTCCAGGCGGGCACACCTTAGGAAAAGGGGTAACGATGAAGTACCTGAGCAGAGATGGAACACTGACACCCCTTCCTTAACGACTGGTTGTAAATGTCACAGATAATGAGAGCCAGTTCAGGTGCAAACTCCTTCAAGATCTTGTTCGGGATGTTGTCAGGTTAGCCTGCGAAAACATCCGTTTCGCCTCGCTCTTCGCCGCTGGTGAAGTTTCGCGCGGAGGAACGTCTGCGACTCAGCGACAGAAAATCCATACCAATGACGGTAGTCATGGGGTTCCATATGCAAATTTGTTCAATTTTACGTTTCTTCTGGTCGATTTTGGTAAAGTGTTGTGTTCATTTACGAACGAGCTCCAGCAAAACTCAAATGCTTTTCTAGAGAAGACTAAATTCCACAAATATTGACTGTTTTGTTAGAGATTCGTCGCGTTTGCATTTGACCTTTGTGGCCTTTTGTCTTTTGTCTGTCATTCGTAAACAATAGCTAAAACAATGTAGCTACTCCGTCGACCAATCAGGGCTTCTGACCGGATTCCGGATATATTTTACGTCATCAGTATGGAATTTCTGTCGCCGAGTCGCAGATGTTCCTCCTCACGAAACGTCCCCGCGCCAGTGGCGAGGAGGGGGGAGAAACGGATGTTTTCGCAGGCTGTTGTCAGGTCCGAGCGCCTTAGAAATTTTAAGGGACTGATAGAGATCTGAGGACTTCCCTCTCAGAAACAAGGTATTCGTGTGGGACGGATACGGGCGTGGCAGTTGACGTAGAGGGGCAAAGTGATCAGTAAGGCCTACAAAATAGTCATTGATCTTGTTTGTTAATGACTTAATATCCATGTCACTGTCAAGGAACTGGCAGTACCAGTCTTATTTGACGTCCTGGCCGGTCACCCTTTTAATCTCTCTCCACCACCTTCTTTATCCACGTCTCATATGCCGGTACGTGACCTTAAGCTGATGTTGGTGGGGTATATAAAGCTTTCCAAACACTAGACTCTAGATTATGTGACTATTTGGGGACAAATAAATACACTTTCCTCCGCTTTCGTTCTGAATCAGTAACTTTAATTTTATATCTCTTCTATTCTACAAGTTAAATGCACAATTAAAAATTTATGCTCAATCATAGTTCAGAACAGTTTTCCTCTTGCACACTGCAAATGATAAATGATCAGCCCTGCGATAGAGATAATTAAAATCATTTAGTATGGCCAGAGCTTCATGCTCCTAATGATAGATATCACAAAGTGTCTCCTAGCTCTAATCCTCACCTAAATGCAAGCAGTTCTGTCCACATGAAGTTGCACATTATAGTGTGTAATGTGGAGTGCTTATTGCTTTCTTGGTCAGTATATTGTAATAGTTCACTTCATGTGGTTTTTAATTACAACAAGGTGATCTTCCTCCGTCTCCCCAGCAACCTTGATATTTCCCAGCGGCAATTAGTCTGATCCGTACAATAGTTTAGATAGAGACTAAGTAAACAATATTTTTCTACATAGACCACTACCTTTTGTCAGCTTTTGCCAGGTGATCAGTAGTCCACACATTCAAATGCTGAGTTCTGCAAAGTAAAAAGGAAGGGATTTTAATTTTCAAAAGAAACTGGGCCCAGTTTCTCGTTTTTGAGGGACTGAAACACACAGTTTAGTTTATTTTCTTTTTTGAAGTCAACTGAATCGACAAAAAAAACTGACCGAGATTAAGAGTTAACGCTAAATTCTCATACATGTAAGTCGTAAAACAATTTGCTCCTTTGTTTTCTATTGTTACGTCCGGCCATTAGTAATAAACTGCTGAGCGGCCTTTACAACCGTAGTTGAGGCAAAGGTGATGTTTACTTTATACCCCTGGTATCTTGAAAACAAAACCAATCTAAGTTTAGCCTCTGAATCGTCTTAAAGTCGAGTTGAGAGGCGGGGGTGGGGGGTGTGGGTGGGGATATCGACAGGAGCCCATATTGATATTTAAAGGTCACGTGGTAAATTGGGCCAATCTGGTGTCGAATATTGCAGTATGGGAATCTTTTGAGATCTTTTGAGAGCGGTAGCCCCCAACTCGACCCACACATGCGGCTCCGTTCTTGCCTGGAGAAGACTCACATTCGTTGACTTCTAAAAATTCGTAAGAAATAAGTTGAATAGAAAGTCGCAGTTTGGCTGCTGAATTGTATTTATTCTTCTTTTTTTCCAATGAAAATTTAAAGGTGTCTTGGTTATGTACTATGATTGGAAGGCCAGGTTAAGACTGATTGCAAACTTAAAACTTTCCACCGAAAACAGCGAAATAGAAAAACGTAACTTGTTTACATCGTTTTAACATCACACTATTCTTGTGAATTTTTATGTTGTTGTTGGTCTGCGTTTACTGCTATCTCGGGTACTGGCTTCCCTGACTATCGCGTCGTGTATCAACACAACCATGACTGGACCAAAACTAACATGAACACAATTCACGGCCGCTTTTTATTCAAAAAATGCAGTTTCAAAAGGGGCATCCAACGACTGTTTTCTGTAAAATATCTGTCCGTGGAGAAGCAGATATTGGCTAGAATTTTCTAATACTTGAGGAAGGCTAAAAATTTCTAGATGACCGTTCTATCCATGTACATCTTTCGAAGCTCATCAAACTGAAATTCCCTACGATTTTCGTGACGTTTAATTTTCACATTTCACTCCCAAGGTTAGCCTATAGAAACCTAAAATTTTCGGATTCAAAAATATGATTGAGACAGAAATCAAAAATAATAATATCCATAATACGTTAAATTGCCTCTAAAATGTTCGGTGAAAGACTGAATCCCTTGTAATTTCGAAAAGACTCCAGGTAAATAGACAAGTTTGAAGGTCTCTCTATTTTTTCATTCTACACTGAAAACTAATAAAAGAGATCTGTTTCAGCCCCAAAAGTGCCAATTTAGCCCTGCATACTGAAGTCTGATACCTGGAGCCAATTGAGCACAATTTAAGCCAAAACAACCCCATCAAAGGCTGTTCCAACCCAGGCTGAGACTCACTTAAACCCGTCGGTCCAAATCAGTCCTAGCCAATGGGGCTGCATGTATTGGCCCATAGTCAAATTAGACCCAAAAATACGACTGTATTTTACTCACCGAAACGGCCTCATTTTTAGGGCTAAAACATATCTCTCTGATTTACAGGGCATAACAACTGTTTAAATTTCTTCATCACTATATCCGGAAATATCACCAGACGACCATTGTAATCGTAGACATAAAAAGGTAGGCAGTTTCAGTTGTTGGTTTCATGTATCCATTTTAGTTGACATTGAATTAACATTTTACTCGTGCCATTTCTTCTTTTCGCACTGATTATTACTTGGGGTTGAAGGGAGTTGTTCCGAATTATATGTAAACAGATCCGTAATAAAGGGATGCTGGCTATCACCTATTTCACAATTGTTCCCAGTATAACCAGATTTGTAATCACAGCGATAACTTCCCGCAAGGTTTACGCAGGTTGCCCCGTTCTTGCATGGATTTTTCGTACACTCGTTGATGTTTTAAACATGAATTCAGTTTAAAAGGCAGTAAAAGTTTTCGTTGTTCCACAACTCAAATAGGATGTCTCAAAAAGGAGAGAGTTCCCTCTTCCCCTGTTTTTAGTATTACAACTTTGGTGTACAGTGTATACGTATAAGGCAATACCATTCAGTAATTTGATGTTTTGAAGATCAGGGTACAATTCCCATAGGGAAGCTCGGATATTTGCTTCAAAAGACTCTCACAGTAAAATTAACTTCCAGCTTTTGCTATAACGCTGTAAGGCTTGCGCTTTTAGAGTAAAACTTGATTGCTGTAAATTTATTGGGTAATTAAGACATGCAGTCAAGACATGTTTCCAAATTAATAAACAAGTTGAAATCTTTGGTTTATTCATTTTAACGACTGCTTTTTCGTCAATCGTGAATTCCACCAATCGATAATTTGTAGGCTGTTTTATTGGACTTAAGACATAAAAAGGTAGGCAGTTTCGGTTTATTTATGTCACTTAAAACTGAGTTTTACATCTTACTCGTGCTTATTCCTGTTTTACACTGATTATTAATTGGGTTTAAGAGTGTGGCTCCAAGTATGCTGTAACAGATCCGAAATAGAGAGATGCTTAAGCCCATACCTGTTTCACAGTTCTTTCCAATAAAACCAGATTTGCAATTGCAGCGATAACTTCCCTTAAGGTTTACGCAGGTTGCCCCGTTCTTGCATGGATTTTCCGTACACTCGTTGATATCTGAAACATGAATTCAGTTCAGATGGCAGTAAAAGTTTATGCCACAATTCAAACAGGATGTGTCAAAACGGAAAGAAGCCCCTCTTCCCTTGTTTTTAGTAATCCAAACTTTCGTACAGTGTAAGTAAGGCCATACCATTCAGTAATTTGGTATTTTGAAAATCAAGGTGCAAGTCCCAGAGGATAGGTGGGCTATTTGCCCAATAAACAGTTGATCACAGCAAAATTAACTTCCATCTTTTACTATAAGGCTGTAAGGCTTGCGCTTTCAGAGTAAAACTTAAATGTTGTAAGTTTATTGGGCAGTTAAAACAGTCAAGACATGTTTCCAAATAAATAAACAAGTTGAAAACTTTTGCTTTATTCATTTTAACGACTGCTTTTTCGTCAATCGTGAATTCCACCAATCGATAATTTGTAGGCTGTTTTCTTGGACTTTAGACATAAAAAGTTAGGCAGTTTCGGTTTGTTTATTTCGCTTAAAACTGCGTTTTACACCTTACTCGTGCTTATTCCTATTTTCCACTGATTATTTCCTCGGTTTAAGGGTGTGGCTCCAAGTATACTGTAATAGATCCGAAATAAAGAGATGCTTAAGCCCATACCTGTTCCACAGTTCTTTCCAGTATAACCAGATTTGCAATTGCAGCGATAACTTCCCTTAAGGTTTACGCAGGTTGCCCCGTTCTTGCATGGCTTTTCCTTGCACTCGTTGATGTCTGAAACATGAATTCAGTTTAGACTGCAGTAAAAATTTGTTCAATTCAAACAGGATGTCTCAAAACGGAGAGAAACCCCTCTTCCCTTGTTTATAGTAGTCCATACTTTCGTGCAGTGTAAGGTAGGCCATACCATTCAGTAATTTGGTGTTTTGAAGATCAAGGTAGAAGTCCTCGAGGGAAAGTGGGCTAATTGCTCCAAAAACAGTTGATAAAGAAATGCTTAAGCCCATACCTGTTTCACAGTTGTTCCCAGTATAACCAGATTTGCAATCACAGCGATAACTTCCCGCAAGGTTTACGCAGGTTGCCCCGTTCTTGCATGGATTTTTCGTACACTCGTTGATGTCTGAAACAAGAATTCAGTTTAAACGGCAGTAAAAGTTTGTTCCGCAATTGAAACAGGATGTCTCAAAACAGAGAGAAGCCCCTCGCAGTTTCAGTTTGTTTATTTCACTTAAAACTGCGTCTTACATCTTATTCGTGCTTATTCCTGTTTTCCCCTGATTGATTTAATTGGGTTTAAGAGTGTGGCTCCAAGTATACTGTAACAAATCCGAAATAAAGAGGTGCTTATTAAGCCCATACCTGTTCCACAGTCGTTCCCAGTATAACCAGATTTGCAATTGCAACGATAACTTCCCTTAAGGTTTACGCAGATTGCCCCATTCTTGCATGGGTTGTCCCAGCACTCGTTAACGTCTAAAACATAAATGATTTTTTTTTGCAAAATTCAGTATTGCCACCATAATTTTTGTGTTCTCCATAATCTAACCCAATTTCAATCAACGGATCATGTTCTGACCTGTGTTGCAGTTTTTGCCAGAGTATGCAGGATGTACATTTGCAGCTGTAACTTCCTGCCTGGTCGGTACATGTTGCACCGTTTTTGCAGGGTTTGGAAAGTCTGCATTCATCTGTCAAAAGCACAAAAAATCAAGATAGCTGTTGAAAATAATCACAATCAAAAAAACTCATTAACGCCGTTTATAAAGAAAAACAAAAGAAATTAATGTTTAATGAGCGTCCTTATATTTGATAAAGACACGGCTAAACTTTACGTCCAATTTTTCTCAGACCAAATTAACCCCAAATCTAAATTTTAGTGCAAGAATTTCAAATGGCTTGATCAAAATTAGACTGCAAAACAGTCCGTATTTTTGCGTATTCAAGTACGCGCGAGCAGTCAAACAAAAGGTGTGGAACGAGGCTGAAAACAGAGGCTCGCGCGGTTCGCGCGCATAAGACTCTTACGCCACGCTTTACCGATTTCTTTACTGATTTTGAGGAAAAAACCGACTGTTTTGCAGTCTAGATCAAAATCAGAGATTTCGATTTTCGAAGCCGTTTAAAAAACTCGCAGTCTTGTATTATCAGGTGTAAAAACTCTCCCCTTCGTCTCAAGTTTTTAAACCGTTTTTTAAACAGAACATAGCTGTTGAAAATAATAATAATATGATAATAATAAATATAATAATTATAATTATTATTATTATTATTATTATTATCATAATCCCTTCAATTATTTACCCCCCGGCAGTATTTATAGCCCTGAAACTCAACTGGCCGGAGGCAAACCAGCTGGCTATTGATTAGCATGCGCATGGCCGAGGATTTGAACTCGGGAGTTTCGAGAAGATCGAAATCCAGCAATCGGTCAGGGCGGGACATGAACTTGCAACTCCAGCACCTTAGCCACTCGACCACTTTGCCGTGGGTTTCTTGAAAGGAATTATACTGGAAAAATTACTTACTTACTTTATTTGTCAGCTATAACATACCAACATTCATTTTGCAGCACTTCAGCTTCTCAATGCAGGAAAGCTTATCGCATCCGCCCTTGTATATACCAGCCACGTAGTAACCACTTTGTTTACACTTGCTGAGCCCGATGTTGTCAAACTTTCCCACGATATCTTCTGAGTAGCAACTCTCATATCTGTCTGGTAATGTTTCTGGCTTACAGCATCTGCCGCTTTCGATGGATTTCAACCAATCACCGCTACTTCGATAGAAACCTTGGATAAAGTAACCGTCAGGACAATTAGCCCACACGTTCGTGCTGTCAAAAGAAAGAGAACGTGAGCTGTTAATTCAGATTCATTAATACGCCAATTTTGATCTATTAAAATTCATACTTGGCTCCGAGGCTTGGGGGAATAAAACAAAAGAAATGTATTATTCATTGCTGAGCATGAAGACGACATCTTTTGTTTTATTCCCCCAAGCCGCGCAGCCAAGTATGAATTGAAATGTATCGAAAGTACTATTAGTTATGGCAGTAAAGTAAAGGGAGGATTCCGTCAGGAAGTATTCAGTCAGGTTCATCCGTCGAATAAAATTTTTCAAGGTTTTCTCTAGAACAGAGAGTCGTCTTTACTCGTCATTATTCAGGGTAAAATCTGACTGATCCATGACTTAATTGACCACTCCAGAAAATACCATAACATACCATAATGCCATAATACCATAGTGTTATACCAGAAAAATATTAGATAAGATATTAGATAAGAATTAATCCGAAAATAAGACAATCTGTCTTTTTAGCGGAGCGTTCTCGCGCACAGCGGAGCTCCATAGGTATCATGGGAAGGGATAGAAAATGGAAACCTATCGAAGGCAGAAAATTTGGTTATGACGTCAGCGTACGCCTGAACGACCGTCCGTAAGGATTCTGGGAGTAGGGGTAAAAAACTCAGTATCGTAGGGAAGTGAGTGCCAGACATGTACGTTACGTTTCGTTTTGGCGTAAGATTAACCATTTTAGGGCAACCAACGGATTTGGACGAGTAAAAATCTTGATCGAAGTTTCTTGAGTCCAACTTACGATAGACTGTTCACAGTCCCCTAGTTTTTCCTGAGATCGTTTAGATATGCCGCGTCTTACCGTCACGAGTATCTTGATTTTCAAATGTACCGAGGGGCGTCGGGGATTATAGCTCTGGAGGGGGGGGGGGGGGGGGGGAGGGGCGAGAAAAATAGAGGGACTGTAATAACATCACTGCAGCTCGCGTTCACGGAGCGCGTTGTACCAGCAACGCAGGCGTTTGATTGGTCATTAGACAATAGATGTTAATTTGCGTTGACAACGGGTTAATCTAAGTTGCCGACATTGACAAGTCGTTGACAAGTCGAAGTTTCCATAAAACATACGCTTTCATACCATAAGGCACATCTTGCGTAAACACACGAAGGATTTTTGGTATTTTGATTAGGAAAATGTTTTCTTGTGCATGTTTGCCGATTTTAATTCGAGGAATGGCCCAGAAACATTTTAAAATCACTGTTTCGCAAAGAGATATTTGTAAACACGCGTAATCGATGCTAAATGTGTCTGGCATGTTTTTTTCATCACCAGCGGAGTTTCTTAATTAATGAATGGTAAAAGGCGTGAAATTCCTGTCAAGCCTCCTGAACGCGAGCTGCAGTGATGTTATTACAGTCCCTCTATTTTTCTCGCTTCCTCCCAAACCGCTCCCGCCCCCTAAGTAGTTTTGACACTCATGCAAGATGGCAGCCCGTAACACAAAGCAGTCTAAACTTACGACAACATTTCCGCAAATATATTTCTTAAGCTCTTCATTGCTTTATGCTTGGTAACACGCCAGGAACAAGTCTACCCCCTCCCTACTTGGTAAAAATTTTGACAGGTTGATTCATGAATGGAAACTTAATATGCAACATCTAGAAAATTGTTTGCTGACTGACTTGCCAATAACGGGAGCCTATTTTTCATTTCAGTTAACTTTTAAAATTATCGTGCTCTTGTCCGGATCCTACCGACACAAAATGGAATACAACTGCTGTCGAGTTTCTATTTCTGGTTTTGGGTTTCGTCGAGGAAAGTGTCGCAAAGAGCATCAATGACTGCCTTTGTGATAGTTCATGCGGGATGTTTTTAAAATTTCAAAGTTTTAGTCTTCGTGTTCTTCCACCGGCCGCCAACAAATGAAATTATACAGCTGTTGTCAAGATTCTTCTGTTATTCGAATCTGTTTTGTTTATTTAGTTTTGCTTGAGAAAAGCTTCACAACGGAATTTCAACGAAAGTGAAAGTTGAGCATGCAGGATTTTACAGCAGAGTAGAGGAAAAGTTTTTTTACCTCACTTGACCAAGTGGCCGGGGACCGAAAGCGCCTACACTTAATTCAATCCGCCAAACTGACGTTGACTCATTAATGATTCGTACACAAAGTAGGGTTAGGGTTAGGGTTTGGGTTAGGGTTAGGGTTAGGGTTAGGGTTAGAGTTATACATTTAAATCAAACTGGCATTCGTCACAAAATCCTCGGTGGTGTAGGGGTTAGAGTGATGCACTCCAGATCGGATGCTTCGAGTTCAAATCCTACTTATTCTATCCTGAATTGTTTTTTTCCTTAAAAATTGAAGACACTTTGACTTGTATGAACATTTCATCAAGAAATTTCATATAAGAAAAGTGAAATGTCTTGTGAGAGGAGGATGTCAGTTTGGTGGATGGAATCAAGTGACGACAGGAGCTACATACAGGGTTATCCCGATTAATTATTACAGTTTTTGCCTCGTTTTAGTTTTGTAAAGTCAGGCGTAATTATTTCATGCCATAACATGCAGTATTAGAGATCTGAAAAGATCTGAGACAGAGACTGACGATTTCAATGGCCTCACACAAGCTTAAATTAATTTTCTGGTTGCAAATGGAAAGAGAAAGGTTTTAGAGAATACCCAGTTGTAATGGTTGCCGGTCAAAAATAACGATCATTAGCGAAAATCTTGCTTCGAGACTCGTTCATCTATTTTAAACGCCAAACGCCGGCTAAAACAAACGAACAAACAAACACAGTACAAAGAAATCAAGGTTTACGGAAACATTTCGTCACTCTCAGACTTGCTGTCTGATAGAAACGTTGTTGTTGTACATCTTTCATTGAAGTTTTATTCATGTTTTGATTGTCAGTCATAATTTTGCAAGATTTAATGTAGCTTTTTCTCCTTACGCGGACTGTCAGCTGGACTGTGCTTGGATGAAGCGTGAAAATAGTCTGAAAATAGTTTAGGCACATTGAGTGTGATTTGCGCCTGTGTTCATTGTTCCCCCTCGCCGAAAAAAAAAAGAACGTTTAAGATTTGTCTAATATTCAGACTCATGACTTTACGGTAGTTTACGTCTAGTCGCATTATATATTAAAAACACACAACACGTAAAGGGCAGTTGTGTAGACTACGAAATTATAGTTATTCGTAGGGGGAAATGTTAAATAAGTTTATCAACCCTCTTGGGTCTTTTAGGAAACAAAAAGTCGAACTTATAGTAAAGATTGCTGGGTATCAGACATTGTGATGCATAATCTACAGGGTACATGTAGTTACACTTAACTATTTGTCGGTTCGATTTTACAAAGAAAACATATTCTAACACAAAAATCGGCCTAATTTAACATTTGGTAGAATCTCCTTCAGACGGAAAGATTGACCTATCTGAGTGAACTGGACGCAGCCAAAGAGTTTCGTGAATGACAACCAGAAGACAATAAATTTCATGGGCAATAAGCTTCACACGTATGGGTAAGAATTCGTTTCCCTGTTACTGTGATCGAATTTGATTTATAACTTTTGTTTTAAAATCAGTATTAATTTCTGGATTGGAAGATATTGAGCCTTATTCGTTTTAAGTAATTATCTAATTAAAAGTCTAAAAATGGACGCTTCGCTTTTAGCCTTGGCTAAATCTATACATTATATTTAATCTGTTATACTTACCCATCTAGCAGTCCCACCCGTATTTACACGTCGATGGCGTGCCTTTATCCGGCGCTGGAGCAGGGCAGCATTTTGCTTCCTCCAACAAAGAGATCTTATCATTTGAACTCCCGTGGTTATTTCTCCACAACCCAGTAATGTAGTGGCTCGACGAATCACATTTTACCCATCCTTCTCTATCAAAGCCCCGCCACCAGTTGGCCATTTTACAACCATCGTACATACTACAACACTTCAATTTTTTAATACAGTACAACTCGTCGCAACCACCTTTGTAGAAACCAGTCAGATAATAATCCGTATCACACTGGGCCTATCCTCTTTTGTCGAAAGATGATGATATATCATAGGTATAGCAACCCAACCATTCGGTTGGCAAGTTGTTGGGTCTAGCACAGCGACCTTCCTCTATGTTGTGAAGCCAGTTGCCACTGTTACGATACAATCCTTGAAGGAAGTAGCCATTGGGACAAACGGCCCACACCTGTTCCCTTAAAGAACAAAAGGCGTAACTTATAAGTTATGTTTTAAAAAATCACCAAGTCTTTTTGTGCAGTTATTCACTATCACACCCATTTTCAGGGGCACCCAACTAGAATATAGTTCGAAACCACTTAAACATAACATTGTTGAACGTATTTTAGTATTTAAACGGTAGATAAAGGAATATTTTTATACCCTAAAAATATTAATTTTTCATCTGTTCGGATTTCCTAGCTGAAATGCTAGTGACCCGAAAATTATAGGTATCAAAACTTACCTTTTCGAAAATTTCAGCCAGAAAAAAGGCGCCCCAAAATTTTAGATGATCTTCTAAGGGTAAAAATCCGTTAAAAATGGGCAATTATACCGTTTTTTATATGTTCGAAAATCTTAGGAGAGGCAGGCAAGCAAGAAATTTTAGAAAAATGATCCGAAAATTCTAGATCACAAGTCGTCCTCCGAACAGATAATTTTCCGAAAGTTATCGTTGGGACTGCCCTCGTATTTTCTTTTGACTATAATTACACATGTAGGAGGCTCAGATGGGGTAAACACGGGACCTATGAAACATTGCCTACCCTTCCTTAACAACACCAGCCCTCCTTAAAGTCCCAGAAAATCATTTTTGACGACTGAGTAGTGGGTTCAGATTTACTCCAACTAAAAGGAGATTAAGTACATCTCACATTCCAGTATTAGAGCCAGTGTTGAAACCCGTCCTCCCAAGCTACACAATTTACTCCAATTCTCTCCCCCCTTCCATCCCTGACATTTTATGGGCCTCCCCTTCCTCCCGAGCTTCGCGAGTTTCTACGATACACGTATTTCTAGTTAATATATATTTCACATTTTTTTCAAAAGGATTTGATACCGTCACAGTTTTGACGCAGCCTGTTGCTTATAATAGGCCAATTATGAAAGCCAACATTACTGTGATCTCAGATACATCATATAAGCGTGACTGTTCGATATTGCAGCCACGCGTCGGCCCTTTGCAACTGGGCTAAGGTATAGTATATATATTTTTGTACAGAATTTAAAAGGCTTAAATCTTTCCTTACTTATCTAATGTTTTCCACCAGTTTGCAATAACGTGAGTCGATGCGCCATTTTGATTCGGTGCTGGAGCTTTACAACATCTTGCATTTTCGATTAAGAAAATACCGTCGTTGTGTTTCCAGTTGTCATTTCTGTACAGTCCATTCAAATATTCGGTTGATTGACAGGCCGTCCATCCCTTTTTGTCAAATGCTTTAGACCAATCTGCCACTCTACACTGGCTGGAACAGAGATCCAACGTGGCTGCAAGGACCAAACAATGGAAGAGAAACTTCATGTCGAATTACAGGCGTCTCGAGTTATCTGACAATTATACGACAAGAAGCACATTTTAATTTTTAAGAAATACTTTTGAAAAATCAAAAAAAATATTTGGAACCGTATGTAACAAAGTAAAGTTATGTTATTCTTTAAAAAACAAGCATATATTTAATCAATAACTCTTGTAGCCCTAGCACTAAAGTAAAATTGAGCAAATATGAATTCTTATTGCCATCCTTTAACCCTAGGACGTAAAGGGGGGGGAGGGGATTTCTCTGAGTTTTTCCCTACAGACGATAAAACATAAGCACCTGACGTTTTCAGTAGCTGTTTGTTTATCCCACGCACGCATTTTGAGACAAGTTCAGTGATGGTCAGTTAGTATGGTTACGAGATATGACATCGTAAGTACCAGGTGGTCAAGCCATTTTTGAGAGAAGTGAAATGTATGTTTTCTCAGCTTTTTTAACAAAAAAGTAAAGATTGTGGATAAAATGATGCAAAATGCTAATTTTAATATGTGTTATTTTACATATCAAGTACAAAAAGTTATTAATATTTGTTGCGGTTTTAAACTGATTTCTAATTCTCCAGCAGTGCGACCACCCACAACATATACCTCATCTTCAGGTTTCCACTAAAGGCAAAATCGTTTTGAAATACTGCAACATGTCAAAAACTCAAGAGAGGGGTTCCATCAAACCCTCCCCTCCCACTTGCACCACGGTGGGGGTATGAATTTGTGTGTACGTCCGAGGGTTAACTCCCTTAACTCGATAGCAGAGGAGGATGATCTAGTAAATACCATTGTCCAGTAATTACTTCAAAAATTGGTAAGTGGTAATATTAGCGCTAGATGATTCAAATGCTAGCATTCTTTAAAATTCTTGATTCGCCTCTTGTTAGGGAATTTGGATTCTGGAAACCGGGAATTTTTTTATTGTGATATCCTGAATCCAGCAAACTTTTACTGTGAATCCGGAATATTGCGCTTTGGAATCCGGAACACAGCTCGAGGGATCCAGAATCCCGCTAAGGATTGGAATCAGGATTCCAGGTCCCACAAAAAGATTCCGGAATGCAGTACCTGGAATCCGGAATCCACCGACATGAAATCCAGAATCCCAAGACTGCCTTGGTTTTCCTGATCAAACATGGCACCATCAAAAACGGTGACAATAGACGTTCACTTTTAAACAATTACAAGGTGAAGTCGAGAATTTTTCTTGGTAGGTAAACGAGGGACGAAACCCGGGGGGAACTATCAAAGTGGATAGAAATCGAGAATGAGCAATCTGAATTAAGTAAGTAAGTGCGTATTCTAAGTAAGTAGTTTATTTATTTTATAGACGTAAACACCTAAGAGTTAACAACTCGTGCGAACGTGCACGTGTAGTAACAAGAAAATACAAAAACTAAAGTAAAAACAATTAAAAAAAACTTTAAAAACTTAAGACAGTATAACGTCCATTACATAAAAATGTCGTTATATAAAAATCTGTCATTTAAAAAAGAGCCAAGCTATGATAGCAAAGAATAAAATAGATTAGATGAAATAACTTATTAACATATTTAAGACAACACTAGTAGTATAAGATTCTAAATTGAACTTTTCAACAGCCTTTTTGAACACATAATAAGATTATCAGAGTTTCTAATGTATAGCAGGAGTTTATTCCACAACTTGCAAGCTATAAATGAAAACTATTGAAAAGGATTGATACATCCACTCAGCTGTACAATGAGGCTGTACCAAGTTACTTCCCTTACCGGCCTTAGATTATAACATACATCTCTTAAATTCAGAAAATCGGCAATGTACTTTGGACCTCTTGAGTTAAGACATTTCAGGGGCACCCAACGAGGATATAGTTCAAAACCAGTTAACATAGCATTGTTTGAACGTATTTTAGTCTTTAAACGGTAGATATAGGCATATTTTATCCCCTAAAAACTTTTCATCTGTTCGGATTTCCTAGCTGAAAGTCTAGTGATCCGAAAATTATAGGGATCAAAACTTACCTTTTCGAAAATTTCAGCCAGGAAAAGGCTCCCGAAAATTCTAGATGGCCTTTTTTAGGGTAAAAATCCGTTAAAAATGGGTAATTATACCATTTTGTAGATGTTCGAAAATCCTAGGAGAGGCAGGCAAGCAAGAAATTTCACAACAAATGTTCCGAAAATTCTAGATCTCAAATCGTCTTCCGAACTGATATTTTCCGAAAATTGCCGTTGGGTGCCCCTGTGAATATTGAATAAATGCAATTTGTCTTGAAAAATTGTGAAATACTGCATTTTGTCTGAGGTCTGTATGATAAAAACAGCGCCTCAGATTACTGTTTCACCTCAGATGTGATGTATAAAAAGTATGAAATGTTGGTTTACACGCACCCAGATTTGTTGGCAAGATTTTGTTAAGTAAACTTCATTGTCGAACGCAAAAAATTAGGCCTGATTTGTTTTCCAAGAATTCGTTTTCCAGGCTTAATCTACTGTGATCAAGGGCCATTATGGCTCTTAAATGCGATCGAAAATGATTGCTAATTTTTGGGTGTACACATAAGGCTATCAACTCGATGTAAGATTTTTTTTTCACTCTAAATCACTTAGCCTTAGCTTTCCCTAAAAAGTCACATTTGTGCCCTTAAGTTAACTGTTTTGTGTATTACAAGTTTACTGTTTGATTTAAATTACAAATTTATTAATGGGAGCTTCGCTTATAGCCCTGGCTAAATCTACATATTATTTTTTTTCCAGTTCTTATCGTTAGAACTGTTCAATTATTTGAGTGCACGTGACTAAAACTATGATAGATTATGGCTTATGGTAACTTTTCTCCGAATTGATCGCTCTAATTGCATGATAGTCATGTTATCCCTTTGAAATTGATTCAATTATTGGGGAGGAACTGTTAATTAAAAATTAAAAGTTTTCACGCGATGGTATTAAAAGAGTTATCACTTGTGATGATTAAGAGGGGTAACAAACTGTGTGAGAGTACAATACCTGTTGTCTTATTATACCTTGGTATCCACCGAAAAAGCTTGACTACTGCTTAAAGAACCTCGCGGATGGGACTTATATATAATAGACCAGGCTAAAATATTTTGCAGAGGTTGGTAAACGGACGTGATGGGCATTACAGCTGAGTGAACATAAGTAACGATAAGTAAATATGTTTAACATGATTATTCTAAGCATGTCATGAATTGGTCGAACACGTTCTAAAGTGAACTAAAATACATGTATGTTGCCCAGTATCCGGACGGTACCAGTATCCGTACACTTAAAACAAAAACTCAACTTTTGAGGCGCCCTTTTCAGCTATCGGTAAACGAAGTATTTTGAATGAAAGCTGAACATGTCAGCTTTAAGATAAAGGTTTGGGCGAGTTGAAAGCTTGCGAAACAGTCGCAGAAGACGCCGTTCTGTTCAGGTGAATAAACATTTCATGTCTAATATTTACGCTGTTTACTGCGCAGTAAAATTAGTGCTGCTCAGAAAACTGGGTAGGTAATATGTGATATTTTCCAAGAAACGGTATTATATTTAAAGTGAAGATACTTAAAGAAGTCAGGTTCTCGGAAAGTTTATTAATTCTTCTTGAAATTCGATTTGTTTGGAATAACGGAGCCCAGAAACATTCACTAAGTATTATGTCAGGTGGCCAGTATCCGGACAGTTTTTTCTTTGCAATTGATGAATTAGCTGTGTACATTATCCGGATAAGATTTATTTCATATCTGTAACTATAATTAAAGCTTAGGATATATGATATAGTCGTAAAATGTAATTCTACTCAACTCCGTACAGAAATTTCCTTCACTCATTCGGAGGCGACAGAGGCGACTTGATTTCGTGTGCGCCGCTTGTTTCGCGTGACTGCATTTTCTATATATAATCGAAAGCGTCGGAGTTGAACCTGGAATTCTCATACTTTCCCCAGTTGTGACTGCTAGAATGGGATTGCAACGGTCTGAAAAATGTCACAAATTAAAGGGATTGAGAGATGTGAAAGAAGGAGGAATTAGTGCTAGAAAAGCAGGCTTATTGTAGGGTCTGTAGGGACTGAGCATGAAGAAATCAACACTGCAGGTCAGACTAAATAGGAGAGTGACCTTTAACCGTCGCATTGAGGTCCCTTCCCCAAGCTTTTTTTTTTTTTAATAAAAATTGAAGAAAAAAAGTCGTTTGCAGATTGGCTAATTGAGCTAGAAAACCGCGGCTTCGGCATGTCCACGGATGCCTTCCTTAAATCAGTGAAAAAGTTCCTAGACAAGGAAGTAAGTGTTATGCCACTTAACAACCGCTCGCGTTCCCCACCATACCCCAGTCATTTGCTATTTCACAATGCTAGGTTATATTTTTGGAATCGATTGCCAGACTACTCTGCAAGTAAAAGAGAAGCTTGTAAGTCGCTTGCCTGTCGAAATTTATGTACAATTACGTTGTTTAATTGTTGTGTCCGGATACTGGGCAACATAGGAGCTCTGCAAAAATATTAATTTCTTGATGGAAACAAAGACAAAAAAGTTAAACTGTCTTTTGTCATATTAAGGACTAAATAGATTTTTTTCAGGCTAAATTTCAGAGCTCTTGCGACTAACAAAGGAAAGTTATTGCAATGTTAGACTGAAGTGTCCGGATACTGGGCAACATACTGTATTCTAAAACGAAAAGAATTCAGCTGAAAATTAAGACTTGTTTTTTGCCGAAAATGAAATTAATCACTAAAGTGCCATTTCTGACGGTTAAACTCTACCTTGGCTGAAATAACCTTCGAGGACACATTTTTTAACTTAACTGGAAATTCCTTGTAGTTAAAAAAAATTGCGAAAATAAAGAATTCTCAAGACCCCTATGTCTTAAGTAATCGATCCTTTACAAATTTTAAAGTGACGGCACCAAATGATGCTTTAGAAATTTTCGAAACAAATTTTATGAGAGCAATGTCTCGAAATTCCGTTGTATTGAGGCGGGTTGCCCTGCAGATATGTTGTTTCTGAAATTTCCGAAACACTTTGTCTCAAAAAAACTGAAGAGATACGGGTCACCGAATGTGTTTCGGAAACTTCCAAAACACTGTTTATTTTATGGTTTCATGCAGAACTTATTTATAGAGGGTCACAAAATGTTGCTTCAGAAATTTCCGAAACAGCTTCTGTATTGTCCCAGATTTCTTCTAAAGACGGTCGCAAAATGTAATCCAGAAATTTCTGAAACACTTTTTATAAAGGTTAATTTTTCCAGATTTCCATCAAAGACAGTCAAATAATACTGCTTCGGAAATTTCCGAAACAACTTTTACAAACAAAGGTTGTTCCAGATTTCTCTTAAAGACAGCAACAAAGTGTTGGATGAGAAATTCCCGAAGCAGTTTTTATAACGATTGTTTAAAGGGGCTGTGTCACGGCAGTCCAGTTAATTTTGTTTAATTTTGCCAATTACTCGCCCTCAATCGTTATGGAACTAAAGTAAGCAAAGAAATTACATGTAGATGACAAAATCAAAGATCCGAGACAAACAAATATGTCTCTTGAGCCTATTTTTGAAGTTGCAAGCAGCAAGGATCAACTTTGAAAAACTGTTAGGCTGAACCGTTTTTCAAAAATCATAATTTCAATCCGTTTCAGTCTTCTTCAGTTTTGCCCATCCGTGGCATCTGTTGTTTCTGTTATGTTATTTTAACCTTCCTTTAAAATTTTAAGCGGTTATTTTTATATTTCTCTTAATTTAACAGGCATTTTGTAATTTCCTAATTTGGCTGAATTTCGTGACACAGCTCCTTTAAGTGCCAGCGAGTATGCATAATGAACAGAACGAACATTGACCGTAAGTGAGAGGAACTCCCAGCTGATTTAGTCAATTATTACAATGTAGCATGCAGTACATGTCTGCTAACAAATCATAAATGTCGGTGATATTTGTAGTTATCAGAGATAGCAGTTGACATCAAGGTCATATGAAGATCTCTGTTTCCTTATGGGTTTTCGTATTTTTTTAATTTCTTTTTTCACCCGGCGAATAGTTTGGAGGCTTCTTGCTCTCTTCCTCTGCAATGATGCACTAATACACTGACGAATTTCAGCACAGAGCGCTGGATCCTATTAACGTAAGGAAAATGACTGAAATTTTCACATTTTTAGTGTATGATCAGCTGATTAAAGGAAGACGAAAAAAACATTGCCTTGAAAGAAATGTTGTATGACCTGAAATGAGGATGGGACTCAGACCAGGCTAAAATTTATTGCAGAGGTAATGGTGAACGGACGTGTTGGGCATTACAGCTGAGTGAACATATTAGTAACGATAAGTAAATATACTTAACATAACTATTCTAAGCATGTCATAAATTGGTCGAACACGTTCTAAAGTGAACTAAGATATTCTAAGACGAAAAGAAATCAACTGAAAATTAAGTCTTGTTTTAAATTTTTGCCGAAAATGAAAATCTAGTCTGAAATTTAATCACTAAAAAGTGTCATTTCTTACGGGTAAACTTTACCTTCGGCTGAAATAACCTTTGAGAGGACACTTTTTTTTAACTTAACTGGAAATTCCTTAGTAGTTTAAAAAAATGCTAAAATAAAGAATTCTCAAGACCCCTATGTCTTAAGTAATCGATCCTTTACAAATTTTAAAGTGACGGCACCAAATGATGCTTTAGAAATTTCCGAAACAAATTTTATTAGAGCAGTGTCTCGAAATTGCGTTGTATTGAGGCGGGTTGCCCTGCAGATATGTTGTTTCTGAAATTTCCGAAACACTTAATTAAGTCTCAAAAAACTGAAGAGATACGGTTCACCGAATGTGTTTCGGAAACTTCCAAAACACTGTTTATTTTATGGTTTCATGCAGAACTTATTTATAGAGGGTCGCAAAATATTTCCGAAACAGTTTCTATATTGTTCCAGATTTCTTCTAAAGACGGTCGCAAAATGTGATCCAGAAATTTCTGAAACACTTTTTATAAAGGTTAATTGTTCCAGATTTCTATCAAAGACGGTCAAATAATACTGCTTCGGAAATTTCCGAAACGACTTTTACAAATAAAGGTTGTTCCAGATTTCTCCTAAAGACGGTCACAAAGTTTTGGGTGAGCAATGAACAGAACGAACATTGACCGTAAATGAGAGGAACTCCCAGCTGATTTAGTCAATTATTACAATGTAGCATGCAGTACATGTCTGCTAACAAATCATGAATGTAGTTTAGTTTATGTCAGTTATTAGAGATAGCAGTTGACATCAAGGTCATATCAAGATCTCTGTTTCCTTCTGGGTTTTCCTATTTCTTTAATTTTTTTCACCCGGCGAATAGTTTGGAGGCTTCTTGCTCTCTTCCTCTGCAATGATGCACTAATACACTGACGAATTTCAACACAGAGCGCTGGATCCTATTAACGTAAGGAAAATGACTGAAATTTTCACATTTTTAGTGTATGATCAGCTGATTAAAAGAAGTGTCATTTCTTACGGGTAAACTTTACCTTGGCTGAAATAACCTTCGAGGACGCTTTTTTTAAACTTAACTGGAAATTCCTTAGTAGTTTAAAAAAATGCTAAAATAAAGAATTCTCAAGACCCCTATGTCTTAAGTAATCGATCCTTTACAAATTTTAAAGTGACGGCACCAAATGATGCTTTAGAAATTTCCGAAACAAATTTTATTAGAGCAGTGTCTCGAAATTCCGTTGTATTGAGGCGGGTTGCCCTGCAGATATGTTGTTTCTGAAATTTCCGAAACACTTTAAGTCTCAAAAAAACTGAAGAGATACAGGTCAACTTCCAAAACACTGTTTATTTTATGGTTTCATGCAGAACTTATTTATAGAGGGTCACAAAATGTTGCTTCAGAAATTTCCGAAACAGTTTCTGTATTTTCCCAGATGTCTTCTAATGACGGTCGCAAAATGTGCTCCAGAAATTTCCGAAACACTTTTTATAAAGGTTGTTCCAGTTTTTTATCAAAGACGGTCAAATAATACTTCTTCGGAAATTTCCGAAACAACTTTTACAACTAAAGGTTGTTCCACCCGGCGAATAGTTTGGAGGCTTCTTGCTCTCTTCCTCTACATTGATGCACTAATACACTAACGAATTTCAGCACAAGGAGCGCTGGATCCTATTAACGTAAGGAAAATGACTGAAATTTTCACCTTTTTAGTGTATGATCAGCTGATTAAAGGAAGACGAAAAAAACATTGTCTTGAAAGAAATGTTGGTATGACCGGAAATGAGGCATCAATCAAGTCGAAATAATATGTGACCACCCTTGTTTTCAAGTAGAATTAACCAACATGTAGATTAAGCGTTATTTTATAGCGTTAAGCGAAGTGGCTATATGGCCGGAAACCGGTCAAGGTTTTCATATCACAAAAAGACCGGCAGTCACGGTCCTGATTCTCAGTCAATATCCCAGTTTCTAAAATTCCAGCTCATCTAAATTATCATGTCGATTAAGAAAAGTCAAGCGATCCTGAAATGCTTTATAGATCTCAAGTCTAGCGTTTGAATGATAACTTTATTTACACACGGTTAAAAACATCAGTCTAACAAAGAAAATTAATTAAAAATTCTCAAAAACTGTTTTACATATTTGCCGTGTGGGAGTACTGGGGCCCGTTTCTCGAAAGTCCCAGTAACTTTTCGGGCCCGAAATCACAAATTCAAATCGAAATATAAAGAATAAGAGCGCGGGTCCTGGCTAGCAAACTACTGCATTTTGTTTCTTTAACTGATAGTTTTATCATGCTAGATGCAAAACTATTGAAACCTCGATCTTTAATGGCAACCGAAACAGCTTACCGGGCCCGTTAATTATCGGGACGTTCGAGAAACGGGCCCCATCAGAAAACCGTCTATGGGAACTTCTCTTAAAGAAACTTATAAGGAATTTGATGTACGTATTTCCTCAGGAAGATTGTTCCATAGAACAGCGCCACTCGGTAACTGAAGCTAACGCTTCAGGTAATCAGTTCTTGGTTTTGGGAGCATTAATTTTTTCTTCGCGTTGCGAAAATAGCAATTCGGTGTTCTTGGGGCAAACAAATTACAGAGATAAGCTGGGTCGAGATTATTAAATAAATGCACTTGTACATTAAATTAGCCTTTTGTTTAGCCCTTGACTAACCGATAAATTGGTTTACGCTGGGCTCAGAAGACGAAACCACGTTTTGTGACACCTGAAACTTTTTTTAGCTCGACTGCCGGTCAAGGTTTTCAAGACATTAAATGATCGGTAGTCCTATATTCTCCGTAAATTTCACTCGGCAAATCGAAAAAATCCAGCTAAACCAAACTATCGTATGTCGATTAAGAAAAGTCAAGCGAAATTTACTGAAAGTATAAGACTGCTGGTCATTTAGTGTTTTGAAAACCTTGACCGGCACGGTGGTGCTGAAAAAAGTTTACAAAACATATGGTTTCGTCCTCTGGGTTTCGTCTTAATTCTGAACCCAGCGTGAACCCGTGAAACGCTATTCTTCAGATCCATAACGTATTTCAGGGTCCCTTGACTTTTCTAAATCGACATATATGTGCGATAGTTTGGTTTAGCCGAATTTTTTCGATTTGTGAAATTTACTGAAAAGACAGGACTGCCGGTCATTTAGTATTTTGAAAACCTTGACTGGTTACAGGCCATTTCCGGTCCCTTTGTTCAGAATTATTTCTGAAATTTACTAGCTTGGGTTGCAGTCGGCCTACTCATCGTCGGCTTAAGTTCAAGTTTCTTTTTTAGATACTAAGGAATTTAATTTTACTGAACAGCGCAATCGCTAATTGCCATTGTCAGTGGTTGGAAATTATCTGAATAAAAAATGGCGCATCTTTACTCTCACGATCGCGTTTTTCTTTTTAACCCGATAAAACAAACCATAAACAAAGGAACTAGCAAACAAATTCTTTGTTCCATTTTTAACCATGCCGTGAAACTCAGTAACACTGCTCAGCTATTACTTTCTCTCACAAAACGTCGATCGATGTAGGTATATTAAAACCGTCAACTTTTGATGAAGGCGGCAAAGAAGAGAATTCCAAACCGGCAATAAAGAGACCCGGTCGAGACTAATCTTTGAAAAACTTGTCACTCTCGATTGTTTTAATTCCATATCTTGCAACCAAGGTTAATTGTAAGGGTGTTCAGATTAAATCTATTTTCCAACGAAAGATTATCAGGCGTGAATCCACACCGGTTTCCAACGTTTTACGGAAATCGGTCAGATGTTTCATAAATAAATATACTTTTAATAAAAAGACTTTCCAAGTTGAAATCTGGTAAATGGTGTGGTAATATATAGGAACGAATAAATTGGGAGAGCATTTTGTAAGAGCTCTAGAGCGAGCGGACCAAACTCTCCTTATATCAACTACCGGTTTGGACAATAATAATAACCATTGAAACTTACCAATATCCTGTCTGAATGACTCAGAAATCCAGAAAAGGGGACTTTTGAAAGTTAAAATCTCAAAAATAAATTTCCCGGGGGAGCATGTCCCTGAACCCCTCCCCCCCCCCCCCTCCCCCGGCCAAGCTTGCGCTTGCTTCGGCGCTCGTTTAGGAAATCGGTCAGTATTTATCCTAGATCCGCTCCTGATTATATTGCATAATAAGTTACCATAGATTTGACGATTTTAAACAACCGGTGTCAGTTTTGCTTCTTACTAAGCGAAAAACTTGGCGCAGGGAAGGATGAAATGCAGACCTTCAATAAACAACCGATAAAAAGAAATACTGCTTGTATTCAAGTCATTTGCACCTGCGCAAAAGACAAGTGGTACTGATACTTTTTAAAATACACCACGTTTTCGATAAGCAACTACCTTGACACATGACAATCACCTGACAGTGTGCTATGGGCAAAATTTAGTTAACGAAATCTGACAAGGTCGTTGGTTGAATTTACTTTACAACAACAAAGAGAGAGCAATTCAAGACTGAAGTTTCACCTGCGTTCGCCTTCAGAAATATGGAGACAAATCAAATTTTCTGCAGATTCAATTTATCTGAAGAGAATTAACATTTTTACAGTTTTGTTTTTATATTTTACCTTTTTTTTTTCTGTTGCGTCACCTACGCCCAGTTCTTGAATTAGAATAGTGTGATCAATAACTGATCAAATCCCTTAGAGAAATCAGCGAAAAAGACCCGAGCAAAAGCCTCACCACTGCAAGTCCACCGCCTCGTATATCGCTTGAAGTGTATAGGAGAGCATCTAATGTCGAATGCCCCTTGCGAGCATACTGCCGCCGAGGATCAATCTTGTCTTCCAACTGGGGTAGAAGTCTGGCGCACGTAAAGCCCTCCATGATCTTTGATACTGTGCAGGTGAGGGATATCGGTCTTATATCGTTTTCGATGGCTTCAGGCGGGCACACCTTGGTAAAAGGGGTAACGATGAAGTACCTGAGCAGAGATGAAATATACCCCTTCGTTAACGACTGGTTGTAACTGTCACAGATAATGGGAGCCTTCAAGATCTTGTTCGGGATGTTGTCAGGTTAGCCTGCGAAAACATCCGTTTCTCCTCGCTCTTCGCCGCTGGCGAAGTTTCGCGCGGACTCAGCAACAGAAATTCCATGGTGATGACGTAAATCAATGTTTAAAAAAAAATCAGGTAGTCATGGGGTTCCAAATGCAAATTTGTTCAATTTTACGTTTCTCCTGGTCGATTTTGGTAAAGTGATGTGTTCATCTACGAACGAGCTCCAGCAAAACTCAAATGCTTTTTTCTAGAGAAGAGTAAATTCCCCAAATATTGACTGTTTTGTTAGAGATTCGTCTTGTTTACATTTGACCTTTGTGGCCTTTTATTTGTTGTCTGTCATTCGCCAACAATAGCTAAAACAATGTAACTACTCCGTCGACCAATCAGGGCTTCTGATCGGATTCCGGACATATTTTACGTCATCAGTAAAGCAATTTTTGTCGCTAAGTGACAGAGATCTGAGGACTTTCCTCTCAGAAACAAGGTATTCGTGTGGGACGGATACGGGCGTGGCACCTGACGTAGAGGGGCAAAGTGATCAGTAAGACCTACAATAGTCATTGATCTTGTTTGCTAATGACTTGATATCCATGTCATTGTCAAGGAACTGGTAGTGCCAATCCTGTTTGACGTCAGCCTTTTAATCTGTCTCCACCACTTTGCTTTATCCACGTCTCATATGCCTACGTGACCTTTTGAGCTTAAAAGTTGCTGTTGGTCCCAGGGTATATAAATCTTTCCAAAAACTAGACTCTAGATTATGTGACTATTTTGGGAGAAATAAATACACTTTCCTCCGCTTTTGTTCTGAATCAGTAACTTTAATGTTATATCTCTTCTATTCTACAAGTTACATTCACACTTAAAGATTTATGCTCAATCATAGTTCAGAACAGTTTTCCTCTTGTGCACTGCAAATGATAAATGATCAGCCCTGCGATAGAGATAATTAAAAACATTTAGTATGGCCAAAGCTTCATGCTCCTAATGATATGATAGATGTCACAAACTGTCTCCTAGCTCTAATCCTCAACTAAACGCAAGCAGTTCTGTCCACATGAAGTTTTATGTAAATTGCAGATTATTGTGTGTAATGTGGAGTGCTCATTGACTGAATAATAGTCTGAGTCAGTAATGTAATAGTTTACTTCATGTGGTCTTAAAGTACAACAAGGTGATCTCCCTCCGTCTCCCTGGCAACCTTGATATTTCCCAACGGCAATTAGTCTGATCTACAATAGTTTAGATAGAGACTAAGTAAATAACATTTTTATACATGGACCACTACCTTTTGTCAGCTTTTGCCAGGTGATCAGTAGTCCTCACATTCATCTGCTTCTGCAAAGTAAAAAGGAAGGGATTTTATTTTTTAAAAGAAACTGAGCCCAGTTTCTCGTTTTTGAGGGACTGAAACACACCATTTAGTTCATTTTTTTTTTTTTGGCAATCAGCTGAATCCTCAAAACAAATTGACCGAGTTTAAGAGTTAACGCTAAATTCTCATACATGAAAGTAAAACAATTTGTTCCTTTGTTTTCTATGGTTACGTCCCGCCATTTGTAATAAACTGCTGAGCGGCCTTTACAACCACAGTTGAGGTAAAGGTTGCTTCCTTTATATCCCTGGTATCTTAAAAACAAACTACAAACTAAGTTTAGCCTCTAAAATCGTCTTAAAGTCGAGTCGAGAGGCGAGGGGTGGAGGTGCACGCGTGGGTGGGGATATTGGCAGGAGCCTATATTGGAATTTAAAGGTCACGTGATAGGTTGGGCCGATCTGGTGTCGAATATTGAACTAAAGGAATCTTTTGAGAGACGAATTTTGAACCTTGTTTCTGCGCAAATTCGTACGAGCCAAGAGAAGAAGCCATAGCCTTCCAAAGCCACTCCCATAATACAAATTGAGACAGGACTGAATCATTGTTAAGCGTTGTCTCACCAATGGCCAATCAGTCAGAGAATTTAATTCGCGATCGAGGTTGAAATGTTAATCACCAATCTGCAGAAAACCATTCGATTTACCTTCGCAATTTACTCCGGAAAATCCGTCCACGCAATCACAGCGATAACTTCCACCAAGATCCACACACGTGGCTCCGTTTAAGCAGGGATCTGGTACGCACGTATTTACACCTGTTAATCGAAAAACACATTTATTCCATCAACCAGTTCAGTTCATAATCTGCTTGAAAAATTTTGAAAGGTTATACTGTTAAACGACTTGCTCTAGGTTCAACTCACTTGTCTCGCAGTTGCTTCCAGTGTATCCAGATGGACAATTGCAGCGATAACTTCCAACAAGATCCACACACGTGGCTCCATTTTTACACGGAGTAGGCGCACAGTCGTCGATGTCTACCATTTAAAAAGGGAACAGAAACAATTTCGTTTTATGATAAATGGGATAAATAACACTTGTGAAGATAATTAAACCAAGAGAAGAAAGTATAGAATGTACTTGTTTCACAGTTGCTTCCAGTGTATCCTGTCAAACAATCACAACGATGACTTCCTACTTGATCCACACATGTGGCTCCGTTCTGGCATGGGTTAGGTACACACTCATTGATGTCTACGATTTAAAAAGAGAACAGAAACAATTTTCTTCTTTTCTTCTATGATCAATGGTATAACTAACATATAGTGTGTGAATATAATTAAACCATGAGAACAGGGGGTTATGTTCAACTTACTTGTTTCACAGTTGCTTCCAGTGTATCCAGCCTTGCAATCACAGCGATAACTTCCAACAAGATCCGCACATGTAGCTCCGTTCTGGCATGGATCAGGTGCACACTCGTTGATATCTACGAATTTTAAAGGAACAGAAACAATTTTCTTCTTTTCTTTTATGATCAATGGGCTTACGAACGTACCGTATGTAATGAATATTTATTAAACTTATGAGAAGAAGGTAGTTCAATTCAAAGTACTTGTTTCGCAGTTGTTTCCAGTGTATCCAGCAACGCAATCACAGCGATGACTTCCAACAAGATCCACACATGTGGCTCCGTTCTGGCATGGATCAGGTACACACTCATTGATGTCTAAAATCAGAAAAAAGGAAAAAGTATCGCTGACATTTTATTGCCTTCGTCAGTTCCAAAGAGGGTACGTACAGACATATACATAGTGAAACTTAACAACTGCTCGGATAAACTATTAAGAAATACATAGTTTAAAATTTACTTGTTTCACAGTTGCTTCCAGTGTATCCGGCCATACAATCACAGCGATAACTTCCAACAAGATCCACACATGTGGCTCCGTTTTTACACGGATCAGGCGTGCAGTCGTCGATGTCTGCAATTTAAAAAGGAAGATTTATTACCGAAATGGTTATTACCTTTTTTCTTTGTTTATGACCAGAGGGTCAAAAGAAAACGCACTTAAATACGTATAGTAACATGCAAATCACAGCAAGATACATTAGAAGGTTCAACTCACTCGTTTCACAGTTGCTTCCAGTGTATCCTGCCACGCAATCACAGCGATAACTTCCAACTTGATCCACACAAGTGGCTCCGTTCTGGCATGGAGCGGGGGCACACTCGTTGATCTCTGCATTGGAGTTACATACGTTTTGGATTGGAGTAAATCAGTAACAAACACTAAATGTTTTATTTTTTACTGGTAACCGAGCAGTTTACGATGCAAATTTCATGAGGCCGCAGAAAAAATGAATGATGTAACCCCATCTGGATGGAGTTAAATCAGTTGGCTGCCCTTAATCAACAAGGTGGGCTCTGGACTATTGAGAATAAAAAAGTCGAGTGCGCCAGCGATTGATATTTCCGTGTCGCCCCATGTAAAGGAATCCAGATTCCGACATCCGGAAAATTTTTGCTTGTGGATTCCTAAATTCTAGACCTGAGCTTTGGAATGCGGAATACAAATCAAGGAATCCGGAATCTCGCTATTGATTGGAATCCGGAATCCTAGTAGTTTCCATGACAAAGAATCCGGAATCCAATTACTGGAACCCAAAATCCAAGACTGTCTTGGATTCTCTTACTCGGGGCGATCTGTGCCCACACATTGGAGATATTTAACAATTATTCCACGAGCCCGAATGGGCTCTGAGTCAATAGCCCATTCGGCCTTCGGCCTGTTGGGTATTGACTGAGAGGCCATGAGGGCGAGAGGAATTATAATTGTTTTAGTAAAATCCAACTAGTTGGTCAAAAATCTCGAGACAAAACAACTTAAGCTAGCAAAACGCGATTCAGCCACCATTGTTTTGGTTTTCAAAGCAGGCACTTTTGGCTACTAGTGGGCTATAACATATAGCCTAGTAGTAGCTCAACCAATCAGAACGCAGCATTGATAATCGACCACTAGTTGGATTTTACTATAAATGAATATCTCGGAATACTGCACAGGACGATGCAGTTGTTTCGCCGTTTAAAATATTTACAGTCAAAAATATTTACAGTCAACTCTGTCTTAGCGGACACCTTTATAAGACGAACACCTCTCTAATTAAGACGGACACCTGATGTTGGCTATGCCGTTTTTCAGTTATTTTACTGTAACTAATACTCTCTATAAGACTGGCACCTCTCTTGGACGGACAACGGACACTTTTGAAACCGTCAACGGACACCTGAGAAGAGTTTATGACGTAAAAACTACCTCAAAAGGGAAATGTACGTGCTCTACCTGATAGTAAATAGTAAACTTTTTATCATTTTTTTGTCTCGCTCCAGTTAACATAATTCATATTATATATTGTTGTGCTTTTAGACCAAGAAGCAGCGAATATTTCCTTTCTGAATGAATGATTGGTTGCACAATGAGAAAATGATATGATTCCACTTTTCTGCTGTTCGTTTAGGTTTGTCCAGCTACGCAAATATGCTACAAATTCTTCCAAATTTGGTCATCAGTAACTGGTTATGGTGAATTATGCGTGTGCTTTTAGCCAATCAGAATTGGGGAAATATTTTGAATGCAATAACAAACAAGCTTAACAGACGTCTTTTTCATTACGAATGGGCTCAGCGTTATAGTTTCTCTCTAGAAGTCGGTCACCTCTTTAAGACGGACGGTCATGGCCGGTCCCGAAGGTGTCCGTCTCATAGAGAGTTTACAGTATTCAAAGTTACTTGTGTCACAGTTGTTTCCAGTGTATCCTACTAAACAGTAACAGCGGTAGCCCCCAACCATATCCCTACATGCGGCTCCGTTCTTGCAGGGAGAAGACTCACACTCGTTGACTTCTAAAAATTCGTAAGAAATAAGTTGAATAGAAAGTCACCGTTTGGCTGCTACATTGTATTTATTCTTCCTTTTTTTACACTGAAAATTTAAAGGTGTCTTGGTTGTGTACTATGATTGGAAGGCCGGGTTAAGATTGATTGCAAACTTAAAACTTAAAACTGAAAACTGCGAAACTGTAAATTGTTTACATCATTCCAACATCACACTACTCTTGTGTTTTTTATGTTGTTGTTGGTCTGTGTTCACTGCTATCTTGGGTACTGACTGTCGGGTCGTGTATCAACATAACCATGACTGGACCAAAACAATGAACATGAATATGCACAAGGTTCACAGCCGCTTTTATTCAAAAATGCACTTTCAAAGGGCATTCGGCAACGACTGTTTTCTGTAAAATGTCTGGAGAAGCTATTACCTGAGGAAGGCTAAAAATTTCTAGATGACCGTTCTATCCCTGTACAATTTTCGGAGCTCATCAGACTGAAATTCCCTAGGATTTTCTGAAGTTTAATTTTTCACATTTCACTCCCAAGGTTAGACCATTTTTCGTAGAAAAAAGGAAACCTAAAATTTTCGGATTCAAAAATATCACGGAGAGGGGAATCAGAAATAATAATATTCATAATACATTAAATTGCCTCTAAAATATTCGGGGAAAATAAGACTGAATCTCTTGTAATTTCGAAAAGACTCATTCAAGACAAGTTCCCCTAGGATGACCGAACGGATACAAATTTTATAGCTCCGCTTAAAAAGCCTTTCTAGATATATGTATCTACTCTTGATTGCCTAAAAAGTGTTTTCAAGGAGAAAACCGTCGTTGGATTTCCCTGTTTCAATACAGTATATAAATTTAGCCAGGGCTGAAAGCGAAGCTCTCGATAATATTTGTTACGTATAGTTTGTTCCAACAAATATTAAATCACGTAATGCTAAGCGACGAAGGCAAAGCAGGAGAACAGTATATCCGGAAATCCCACCAGACGACCATTGTAATAGTAGACATAAAAAGGTGGGCAGTCAGTTGTTGGTTTCAAATATCCATTTCTGTTCACAATGTATTAACATTTTACTCGTACCAATTCTTCTTAGTTCCCACTGATTATTACTTGGGGTTCAAGGGTATTCTTCCGAATTATATGGTAACAGATCCGTAATAAAGGGATGCTGCTGGATCAACTGTTTCACAGTTGTTCCCAGTATAACCAGATTTGCAATCACAGCGATAACTTCCCACAAGGTCTACGCGGGTTGCCCCGTTCTTGCATGGATTTTTCGTGCACTCGTTGATGTCTGAAACATGAATTCAGTTTATACGGCAGTTTAAAAGTTTTCGTTGTTTCGCAGTTCAAATAGGACGTCTCAAAACGGAGACATTGTTTTTAGTAGTATTGTTTTTAGTATTCCAACTTTGGTATACAGTGTGAGTAAGGTCATGCCATTCTGTAATTTGGAGTTTTGAAGATCAAGGTACAGGTCCCGGAGGGAAGCTATAAGGTGGGCTATTTGCTCCAAAAATAGTTGATCACAGCAAAATTAACTTTCATCTTTTGTTATAACGCTGCTTGGCTTGCCCTTTCAGAGTAAAATTTAATTGTTATAAATTTATTGGGTCGTTGAAACAGCCAAGACATGTTTGCAAATAAATAAACAAGTTGAAATCTTTGGTTTATTCATTTTAACGACTGCTTTTTCGTCAATCGTGATTTCCACCAATCGATATTTTGTAGGCTGTTTTCTTGGACTTTGGAGATACAAAGATAAGCAGTTTAGGTTTGTTTATTTCACTTAAAACTGCCTTTTAAATCTTACTCGTACTTATTCCTGTTTTCCACCGATTAATAATTGGGTTTAAGAGTGTGGCTCCAATTTATACTGTAACAGATCCGAAATAAAGAGATGCTTAAGTCCATACCTGTTCCACAGGTGTTTCCAGTAAAACCAGATTTGCAATTGCAGCGATAACTTCCCTTAAGGTTTATGCAGGTTGCCCCGTTCTTGCATGGATTTTTCGTACACTCGTTGATGTTTGAAACATGAATTCAATTTAGATGGCAGTAAAAGTTTGTGCCACAATTCAAACAGGATGTCTCAAAACGGAGAGAAGCCCCTCTTCCCTTGTTTTTAGTAGTCCAAACTTTGGTACAGTGTAAGTAAGGCCATACCATTCAGTAATTTGGTATTTTGAAGATCAAGGTACAAGTCCCAGAGGATAGGTGGGCTATTTGCCCAAAAAACAGTTGATCACAGCAAAATCAACTTCCATTTTTTACTATAATGTTTTCTTGGATTTTAGACATAGAAAGATCGGCAGTTTTGGTTTGTTTATTTCACTTAAAACTGCGTTTTACATCTTACTTGTGCTTATTCCTCTTTTCCACCGATATTTTTTTTTGGTTTAATAGTGTGGCTTCAAGTATACAGCAACAGATTCAAAATAAAGAGATGCTTAAGCCCATACCTGTTCCACAGTCCTTCCCATTATAACCAGATTTGCAATTACAGCGATAACTTCCCTTAAGGTTTACGCAGGTTGCCCCGTTCTTGCATGGATTTTTCGTACACTCGTTGATGTCTGAAACATGAATTCAGTTTAGACGGCAGTAAAAGTTTGTTCTGCAATTCAAACAGGATGTCTCAAAACAGAGATAAGCCCCTCTTCCCTTGTTTTTAGTAGTCCAAACTTTCGTACAGTGTAAGCAAGGCCATACGATTCAGTAATTAATTTGGTGTTTTGAAGATCATAACAAGGTAAAAGTCCCAGAGGATAGGTGGGCTATTTGCCCAAAAAACAGTTGATCGCAGCAAAATCAACTTCCATCTTTTACTATAAGGCTGTAAGGCTTGCGCTTTCAAGGTAAACCTTAATTGTTGTAAATTTATTGGGTAGTTAAAACAGTCAAGACATGTTTTCAAATAAATAAACAAGTTGAAATCTTTGCTTTATTCATTTTAACGACCGCTTTTTCGTCAATCGTGAATTCCACCAATCGATAATTTGTAGGCTGTTTTCTTGGACTTTAGACATAAAAAGATAGGCAGTTTTGGTTTGTTTATTTCACTTAAAACTGCGTCTTACATCTTATTCGTGCTTATTCCTCTTTTCCACTGATTATTAATTGGGTTTAAGAGTGTGGCTCCAAGTTATACTGTAAAAGATCCGAAATAAAGAGATGCTTAAGCCCATACCTGTTCCACAGGTGTTTCCAGTAAAACCAGATTTGCAATTGCAGCGATAACTTCCTTTAAGGTTTACGCAGGTTGCCCCGTTCTTGCATGGATTTTTCGTACACTCGTTGATGTCTGAAACATGAATTCAATTTAGATGGCAGTAAAAGTTTGTGCCACAATTCAAACAGGATGTCTCAAAACGGAGAGAAGCCCCTCTTCCCTTGTTTTTAGTAGTCCAAACTTTGGTACAGTGTAAGTAAGGCCATACCATTCAGTAATTTGGTATTTTGAAGATCAAGGTACAAGTCCCAGAGGATAGGTGGGCTATTTGCCCAAAAAACAGTTGATCACAGCAAAATCAACTTCCATCTTTTACTATAATGCTGTAAGGCTTGCGCTTTTAGAGGAACTGAAAACTTTTAAGTTTTCAGTTCCTCTGAAAGCGCAAAGTGTTGTAAATTTATTGGGCAGTTAAAGCAGCCTGTCAAGACATGTTTCCAAATAAATAAACAAGTTGAAATCTTTGGTTTATTCATTTTAACGACTGCTTTTATTTCGTCAATCGTGAATTCCACCAATCGATAATTTGTAAGCTGTTTTCTAGGATTTTAGACATAGAAAGATAGGCAGTTTTGGCTTGTTTATTTCACTTAAAACTGCTTACTTGTGCTTACTCCTCTTTTCCACCGATATTTTTTTTTTGGTTTAATAGTGTGGCTTCAAGTATACAGCAACAGATCCAAAATAAAGAGATGCTTAAGCCCATACCTGTTCCACAGTCCTTCCCAGTATAACCAGATTTGCAATTGCAGCGATAACTTCCCTTAAGGTTTACGCAGGTTGCCCCGTTCTTGCATGGATTTTTCGTACACTCGTTGATGTCTGAAACATGAATTCAGTTTAGATGGCAGTAAAAGTTTGTGCCACAATTCAAACAGGATGTCTCAAAACGGAGAGAGGCCCCTCTTCCCTTGTTTTTATTAGTCCAAACTTTCGTACAGTGTAAGTAAGGCCATACCATTCAGTAATTTGGTGTTTTGAAGATCAAGGTACAAGTCCTCGAGGAAAAGTGGGCTAATTGCTCCAAAAAAAGTTGATAAAGAAATGCTTAAGCCCATACCTGTTCCACAGTCCTTCCCAGTATAACCAGATTTGCAATTGCAGCGATAACTTCCCTTAAGGTTTATGCAGGCCGCCCCATTCTTGCATGGGTTTTTCAAGCACTCGTTAACGTCTAAAACATAAATGATTTTTTTTTCAAAATTCAGTATTGCCACCCTAATTTTTGTGTTCTCCATGATCTAACTAAATTTCAATCAAAGGATCATGTTTTGACCTGTTTCGCAGTTTTTGCCAGAGTATCCAGATTTACATCTGCAGCTGTAACTTCCTGTCTGGTCGATACATGTTCCACCGTTTTTGCAGGGTTTGGAAAGTCTGCATTCATCTGACAAAAGCACAAAAAATCAAGATAACTGTTGAAAATAATCATTAACAATTCATAAAGAATGAATGAATGAGCGTCCTTGTATCTTTTAAAGACACGGCTTAACTTTACATCCAGTTTTTTAGACCAAAATAACCCCAAATCTAAATGTTAGTGCAAAAATGGATTGATCTATATCACAGATTTTGCAGCAGTTAAAAAACTCGCAGGCTTGTATTATCAGGTGTAAAAACTCTCACCGTCGCCTCGAATTTTTTAACCTGATAATGCACTCCTGTTCGTTTATTAAAAGTATAACTGCTGAAAATGATAACATTATTATCCTTTTCATTATTTACCCCCGGCAGTATTTATTGCCCTGAAACCCCATTGGTCGGAGGTAAACCAGGTGGCTATTGACTAGCATGGCCGAGGACTTGAAGTCGGGACTTTCGAGAAGAAATCCAGCAATCGATCAGGGCGGGACATTAACTCGTGGTCTCCGAAGTGCAACTCCAGCACCTTAGCCACTCGACCACGTTGCCGTGGGTTTCTTGAAAGGAATTATACTGGAAAAATTACTTTCTTACTTTATTTGTCAGCTATAACATACCAACATTCATTTTGCAACACTTCAGCTTCTCAATGCAGTAAAGCCTATCGCATCCACCCTTGTATATACCAGCCACGTAGTATCCACTTTGTTTACACTTGCTGAGCCCGATGTGATCAAACTTTCTCCCGATATCCTCTGTGTAGCATCTCTCATATCTGTTTGGTAATGTTTTTGGCTTACAGCACCTGGCCTCCTCGATGTAGTGCAACCAATCACCGCTATTTCGATAGAAACCTTGGATAAAGTAACCGTTAGGACAAGTAGCCCACACGTTCGTGCTGTCAAAAGGAAGAGAACGTGAGCTGTTAATTCAGATTCAGTAATACGCCAATTTTGATATATTAAAATTCACACTTGTCTCCGAGGCTTGGGGGAATAAAACAGAGGAAACGTATCATTCATTGCCGAGCTTTAAGACGACTCTTTTGTTTTATTCCCCAAGCTAGCCTCGCAGCTAAATACTATACATTGCATGGATCATTGTGTGAATTTTAAATAATAATTATATATATCGAAAATAGTCTTACAATTAGTTATTTCAGTAAAGTAAAGGGAAGCTTCAGTCACTCAGGTGTATCCATGTCAAGTATCTTTTCGAATAAATTTTTTCAAGGCTTCCTCTAGAACAGAGAGTCGTCTTTCCTGCGGTCATTATTGAGAACAAAATCTGACTGATCCATGACTTAATAACACCCCTCGGGATAACACCCTCTCAGCTGAATAAGAGTCGAGCATCTTGCTCATGATGATAGAGCACTGGTTATAAAGGTTCGATTGTTTAAAAACGTTGTTATTATATTTTAAAAGACTTAGCAGCAGAACACTTAACCCAGAGTTGCACACAAAACACTATAATCCACTTTCATAGCCTCACTGCACCTAATAATACATAGCGGACTGGCCAAAAGAGTATTCGACTTTATTTCGTCTAATGCAGGAAGCCTTTTTGAGTGTTATACCAGAAAAAAGTCACTTTTAATTGACATGTATATTTGATATTTTCAAAGAATTAATTGTAAATTAAGACAGTCTCTCTTTTTAAATTTAATCTGTTGTACTTACAGATCTAGCACTCTCCACCAATTGGCGTTTGTACATGTCGATGGCGTGCTTTGATCCGGCGCTGGAGCGGGGCAGCATTTTGCTTCCTCCAACAAAGAGATTTTATCATTTGAACCCCTGGGGTTATTTCTCCACAACCCAGTAATGTAGTGGCTTGATGAATCACACTTGACCCACCCTTTTCTATCAAAGCCCCGCCACCAGCTGGCCATTTTACAACCATCGTACATACTACAACACTTCAATTTTTCAATACAGTACAACTTGTCGCAACCACCTTTATAGATACCAGTAAGATAATAATCCGTATCACACTGGCCCCATCCTTTTTTGACGAAAGATGATGAAATATCATGGTCATAGCAATCCAACCATTTGGTTGGCAAGTTGTTGGGTCTAGCGCAGCGCCCTTCCTCTATGTGACGAAGCCATTTGCCAGTGTTACGATATATTCCTTGAAGAAAGTAGCCACTGGGACAAACGGCCCAGCGGTCGTTGCTGAAAGAACAAAAGGTTAAGTTATGTTTTAAAAAAATCACCAAAATGTCCTTTCGATCAGGAATGGTAATATACAGATTTAGCCAGGGCTAAAAGCGAGGCTCCCATTAATAAATTTATAATTTAAGACAAACAATAAACTTGTATTCCGCAATTCAGTTAACTTTAGAGCACATTCGAGTGACTTTTCAGGGAAAGGCTAAGTGATTTTACAAAAAATAATTTGCAAACAGCCCAAGAGTGATTCAAATCTCACATCGAGTTGATAGCCTCATAAGTACACCCAAAAACTGGCAATCATCTTCCATCACATTTATATTAAGAGCCATAATGGCTCTTGATCACCGTAGATTAATTAGGCCTGGAAAAAAAATTCCGGCCGAATTTTTTGCGTTCGACAAGTTTACTTTACAACTGTCTTGCCAACAAATCTGGGTGCGTGTAAACCAAGCACTGTTTTTATCATGCAGACCTCGGACAACAGAATGCAGTATTTCACAATATTGCGATACAAATTGCTATCATCAGGAGCCCATCAAATGGAGTCTCCATCTCCATTAATTTCTTGAGTCAACCCTTTCCCGAGTAGATTTATAAATAGAACGGCTAGTTTCCCGCGAAAAGTGTCATATTTCCGTGAGTCTCGTGTGTCACCGTGAAAAAATAAAATTGGATGAAGTCGAACTCAGAAGCCCGTCCTTCGACCGTTTTCCTTTTTTCCTTTTCGTCCATTTTTACAATTTTACAGCCGCTGGGATCTGGGTATCGTGAAATAAAAGTTAATGAATTACCCGACTGAGCATGAAGCGATGGGACAAAGGCAGTGAACTGAGGATCACCGAAAGGTTATCTTTGCGAGTGTTTATGTTGCTGTCATACATCCCACATTTAAGCATGCACCTTGAAAAGAGTCGACGATTAAGCGTTCTGTGGACGATTTGGAACTTTTCGATGATCAGCGCCGAAAAAGTGCCAGGATCATTTGATTTTTGTCATCACCGTGGAGTGGATTTCGCCAGTTAAGAACCGCGTGCAAAAGCGATGACCTAAGTAGCAACTAACGAGGAATGCTTCAGGTCCGAAATTTGAGAAATTGCAGTCTTCCTTTACAAACTGACTTGTATCACCATGAGAGTTGCCTGATAAAACTGGCACTTGACAAGTTGAACAGAAGACAACAGTTGCTCGACCGTGAAGCTAACTCAAAAGTAATTTGCTGACGGAGGAATTTGTGACATCGCGCTCCAGTCCAAAGACCCACTCATCTCAAGAAAAACAAAATGGATTGTATCTGCGCCAAAAGAATTATGACTGACTAACAGGACAGTTCTCAGCAGTTAATGTAGAAGTTTAGGCTCAATTCCTTCCTTCGAATTCGCATCTGTAGATCACTTTTTTGCGAGAAGACAATGGCTGGACCCGGCGTTACAAAACATAGCAGGGAATCATCACACTAGCTGACGGACAAAACAACCACAAGGACTACAAGTATTTATTCAGATAAACGCATTTCGGAAAAAAAACCTTGGAAAACTAGAAATTTGATTAATACTGAGACATTTAGCCGAAATAAGAACCTTAACGCTCAAAAAAATTGGCTAAAGAAAACGAATCTTGTCAGAACTACAGACTGCAGGTAGTAGTTAATCATTCTGCATGTAACAGACCAGCTTCATGGCCTCTTAATGTGAGACAAACAACCAAAATTAAGATTAAAATAGTCAGAGTTTAAAATTCTCCACAGTATAATCTACCCGCTAGAAAGAAAACTAAAGAAAATCTCTGAGGGATGGAAACGCTAAAGTCACGTTTCACTAGCTTATGATTGTGTTTGGCCTGTCAACAACGAATTTCCTGCTGTTTGATGAAGTACAATGGCAGTGTCATTTCGTCGTTGTGATTGGCTCTTCCTACCGTCGGCGCGCGAAGTCTCCCCTGGGAACCGTTCTAATTATAAATCTACTCGGGAATGAGTTGACTCCAAGGGCTTGTATGGGAGATGGAGGCTCCATTTGATGGGCTCCTGCTATCATTCAATATTCAGGACGATCGAAGCACGCGTGGGCTTTAGCCGTAAACCGTTAAAAAAATTTTCAAAATCATCTATACGGGCAGCCGGTTCTGACTTTTGAAGTGCTGGCGGTAGCGAGTGTTTGAATGAACATTGACACAGTTACGCTCCAACATAATAAAGAATTTATTATGTTTATTTTTTATTTTAAAACGGTTTATTATATAAACTGCAGTGATTTACAAGGATTTCTACCACCGAGAAGTGTGGTATCTGAACACACGTAAAAATACGATATTTTTACATGTGAAATTATAAACCAATCACATTTCAGTAATTTGTGACGTCATTTCTCTCAGGCGCGGGAAAATCACAACGCGCGGGCAGCTTGCAGCTTTGACGATTTTGCTGCTGTGTTTGATCGGCGAGGATCGTTTTCAATCGTTCGCGAGTTTGCGAAAGAAGTTTCCTCAAAAATGCCGCGCGTTAAATAGAGAATAATACATGGACGCTTGGAAATATGGACTTTATCTTCTCGTGTTCACATTCGATATCTCACTCGTTCGCTGCGCTCACTCGTTCGATATCGATGTGAACACTCGAAGATAAATTCCATATCTCCGCGCGACCATGTATTATTCTCTATTTAACGCGCGGCATTTTGAATACTCCGGGAAGCGTTGTTTACTGAACGACTGAAAACAATCGGCACAACGATTAAAATTACAAGAGAGAGTACTAACAATCAATAAAAGAAATATAATTCGGTGAAAAATATACAGAGACGACAATTTTCATTCAGGAAGACAAGTATTAAAGTGTCTCTAAAAATCCTGAGTCTTCGAGCTTAAAGCTGAAGTTTATGTTTTAAGCCGGCTTTCCGGTGTTTGCTTTTTTCAAAGACGAACTCGAGGCAAGAAAATCGCTCAAAGCTTTCTTTTACAGCCAGAATTATAACTAAATATTCTTTGAAACGTTTTCTTTCTATTTGCGGTGAGAAATTGTCTAAAGGCTTTTTAAAGATCTGTAAGCTTATAACAAACCTGATACTCGGTCAGATCATTGTCTCAAATCTTACAAACGTGCGTAAAGAAAATAGCCGCATAAACGACGCTCGACTTCATTAAATTAGGAATAAAAAACAAACATCAAATACAATAATTACTTAGGCTTACCACTCGAGATGCAGCTCCTGAAAGGTATCAAGTAAGGCCAGTATCGCTTCAGACTTTTGCAACCCTCTTACCCATTAATAAGCAAGATGAAAACGAAAACGATGCCATCCGAAATCGGATTTCCGACTTTGACTCAACCAAAAACCCAATAAACAAACTAGCCATGAATAACAGAAGACTCCTGATAGCAGCTGAATTTCATTTTGTACATCTAGTGGAAAAAGAAAGCTAAAAACATCACAAGTTGACACAAAACTCTGTCAGCTTAAGCTGTCAAAGTAAACAAGATTCAAGATGCTGCATAAAATTTCTACATGAACTTACCTGTCAAATTTTGACCAATCAGAGCATAAAAATTGAACGTAGAGCGTGACCAACGCGTGAACATGGCGAGAAAAGTCAAAAGCAACTGTCTTCCCTGCCTGTAGCAGCTGGCTGAATTTTCGCGTCCGAGGTCAGTTTGAAATCAAAATTTTAATTGTGCGGCACAACATATTTCATATGAATTTTAAAAATGGTTATACCTGAGCCTGCGATCATTTGAAAACGAGTACCTTGTCAGCGGATAACTTCAAAAAAACACTTGACCTCGATGGGTCGACACCTGAGCCCGCGATATAGCCAAGTGATACTGGTCAGCGGATACCTTGTTTTGACAGCTGTCAATGGATCACAACATTGACGTGTATCAGTTTTCCTGTGCTCCGATACCAAACTAGCTAGAAAGTATGGGACTGAACATTGATCGCGATCTAGTAAAATAATTAACTGGTCAGCGGACAGCTTCCAAATAAATCACGTCACCTCAATGTGTTGACACATGAGCCTGCGATATGGCCATGGGATACTGGTCAGTGGCTATCCTGTTTTGACAGCTGTCAATTGACCATATTGTGAATGTCCAATGTAAAAGATGTGGACTTGGCAAGACACGCCTGAGACACCCCTCCCTTCCTTTTGATAGTCTCCCCTACCCTACCCGTACAAACCGTAGACGCGTACGTACGTACGCTCGGTCAATCACGTGACAACCAAAAGAAAAGAGGTTGACCATAATCTATGGGTATGGGGTTCTGTCCCACGCGCGCTTCGCGCGCGTGGGAGCCCCGCTATGAACAACCACAACCCAGAAGAACAGGGTACTTGAGAAATGCGCTTTTTGGTAAGGTCTACCTTGGCCTTTGGAATAAGATACCACACTATATATATATAACGGACTTGCCTAAGAAAACTTTCCAAAGAGTTCTTCGCAAATTGCTATTTGATATCTTTGAAAAAGAGGATGACTTTATTCAAATACCCGTGATTATTAAAAAAGTCAGTTTATGTAGATATATGCTTGATCAGACACTTTTCTGCTTTCCTTTCCTGTGTTTTGATGTACTCTTATTCATCTTTAAGAATGACTCCTTAGATCTCCTTACCGCTGACTGAACCTCTTCGTTTTATTTTATTTATGCTAAGTTGCAATCTACAAGGATTTGTAAAGTACGGATTTAATGACCTAACTCTTACCCCCAAAAATAAACGAATTAATGCCGTAAGTATCAAAGTCTTTAGTCATACATTTCACAGATCTTTCAAAAGGATTTGATGCCGTCACAGTTTTGAGGCAGCCTGTTGCTTATAGTAGGCCAATTATGAAAGCCAACATTAATCTGAACTCAGTTCCCAAACGATTATCAGCGTTTTCGATGTTGCAGCCACTTGTCGGCCCTTGAATTGGGCCAAGGTATAGTCCGCGATTATTTTTTTACAGAATTTCAAAGGCTTAAATCTTTCCTTACCTATCTAATGTTTTCCACCAGTTTGCAATAACGTGAGTCGATGCGCGATTTTGATTCGGTGCTGGAGCTTTACAACATCTTGCATTTTCGATTAAGAAAATACCGTCGTTGTCTTTCCAGTTGTCATTTCTGTACAGTCCATTCAAATATTCGGTGGATTGACAGGCCACCCATCCCTTTTTGTCAAATGCTTTAGACCAATCTGCCACTCTACACTGGCTGGAACAGAGATCTAACGTGGCTGCTAGGACCAAACAATGGAAGAGAAACTTCATGTCGAATTACAGGCGTCTCGACTTATCTGACAATTATACGACAAGAAGCACATTTTAATTTTTAAGAAATACTTCTAAAAAACCAAACAAAATTTTGGAACCACTTGTAACAAACGTAATGTTATTCTTTAATAAATAATTCCTGTAGCCCTAGCCCTAAAGTAAAATAGAGCAATTTATGTCTCCTGATTACATGCCGTCCTTTAACCCTCGGACGTTCATGGGCGGGGGGGAGGTTTTTCTGAGTTTTTCCAGACGATAAAACATCAGCACCTGACGTTTTCAGGAGCTGTTCGTTCACACGCATTTTGAGACAAGTTTAGTGATAACCAGTTACTATGGTTACGAGATATGACGTCATAAGAAGCAGGTGGTCAAGACATTTTTGAGTGAAAATGCATGTTTTCTCAACTTCTTTCGTTAATGAAAGTAAACATTGTGGATGAAATGATGCAAATTGCTAATTTGTGTGTTATTTGACATGTCAAGGGAAAAAAATTACAATTTCTTGCGGTTTTAACCTGATTTCTAATCATTGGTAAAATCCAAGATGGTGGCCAAGATGCCGACCATTGTTAGTAACTTCACAGGCCTCCAGTAACGCCACCACCCATAAAATATACCTCATCTTCAGGCTTTCCATTAAAGAAAAAATCGTTTCGATATACTACAACAATCAAAAACTCTAGGGAGGAGTTCCTTCAACCCCTCCCTCCTTGTTCCACGGTGGGGGTTTGAATTTGCGAGTACGTCCGAGCGTTAACTCCCTTTTTAACTTACAAAGCAAAGGACGATGATCCAGTAAGTACTAGTAATAACTTTAAAAATTTCGCCAGTATGGTAGTATTAGCGATAGATTATTCAAATTTCTGTTTTTATTATTCTTTTTGGTTCGCCCCTTGTTAGGCAATTTGGATTCCGGAATCCAGGAGTTTTTTGACTGTGGAATCCGGAATCCAGCAAACGTTTATTGTGGAATCCGGGATCCTACGTTTTGGAATCCGGAATACAGTTCAAGCAATCCCTAATACTGCTAAGGATTGGAATAAGAATTCCAGGTTCTACAAACAAAGATGAATCCGGAATGCACTACCTGGAATCCAGAATCCACCGACGTGAAATCCAGAAGCCAAGACTGTCTACAATTCCCATGCATGGGGCGACTTGATACTGACCTGAAGAGGGTTTTAAGGAGGCCTTATTAAACGAAACATAACACCATCAAAAAAGATGATATCATAGATGTTCACTTTCAAACAATTACTAGGTGAAGTAGAGAATTTTTCTTGGTAGTTAAAAGAGGGATGAAGCCCGGGGGCAACTATCAAAGCTGATAGAAATCGAGAATGAACAATCTGAATTAATTGAGTAAGTGTCTTACTTTTTATCATGTTCTTTACTATAGCATAAACGATGGCATGCATACGAGCCTGTGAGATAATAATTGTTGTAATTTTAGATAATTATGTGGATGTTCAAGGAAATCTTACCGGCAATGCAGAAGTGGTTTGTGGATGCCAGTTGCGGTTAACTTTTTCTTTTTGAAATTACCTTTTTTCAGTACTCATTGTTAGAGCTGTTTATATTATTTGAGAGACTGAAACCGTGATGATAGATTATGGCTTATGGCAACTTTTCTCCAAATCGATCTCCGTAATTGCGTGATAGTAATGCCATATCCCTTTGAAATGGATTCAGCTATTGGGGAGAAACTGTTACAGTAAACGTTTTCAAGCTATGGTATTAAAAGAGTTATCACTTTTGATGATTAAGAGGGGTAACAAACTGTGTGACAGTACAATACCTGTTTTGTTATTATACCTTGGTATCCACTGAAAAAGCTTGATTACTGCTTAAAGAACCTCGAGGATCGGAGTTAGAACTGTTAGAAAAGGCTAAGATATTTTGCAGAGGTTTGTGAATGGATTTGATAGGCATTACAGCTGAGTGAACATAATTAAAGATAAGCAAATATAATTAACATAATCGTTCTAAGCATGTCATAAATTGGTCGGTAATTATAAAGCTAACCATTGACCAAGATCTTTCCAAAGTATATATTCATCGTTCTCTATTTACTTAAGATGACTCTTAATTAATATGTAAAGCAATCCGACATGAAAAAGAGCAGAATAAAGACATAACGATATATTATTAATAGGGTGTAATACGACACGAATTTGCAGTCAAAAGGTCGGTTTACGTATTTTATAAACGTTATAAAAGAGTGAAAAAAAAAATCAGAGAAAAAAGGTTAAAAAATTATTTTATAACGAATTTATTTCGGTTTTACCCCGCCATTAGAGATCTTGACGTAAGTAGGAATACGATGTGAATAGATACGAAATTATTGAAAACGTCCGGTTACTTTTTTTCACTGTCGCATCAAAGAAAAATACAATAGTAACGGTAATAAAATAAAATAGTACCAGGGGCACCCAACGAGAATATAGTTCAAAACCACTTAAACATAGCATTGTTAAACGTATTTTAGTATTTAAAAGGTGGATATGGGCATATTTTTATCCCCTATAAATTTTTCATCTGTTCGGATTTCCTAGCTGAAAGTCTAGTGATCCGAAAATTATAGGGATCAAAACTTACCTGTTCGAAAATTTCAGGCAGAAAAAAGGCTCCCGAAAATTCTAGGTGACCTTTTTAGGGTAAAAATCCGTTGAAAATGGGCAATTTTACCATTTCTTAGATGTTCGAAAATCCTAGGAGAGGCAGGCAAGCAAGAAATTTTACAACAAATGTTCCGAAAATTCTAGATCTCAAATCGTCTTCCGAACAGATATTTTTCCGAAAATTGTCGTTGGGTGCCCCTGATAGTTCGTTATAACTTTATGTCATCGTGGTCTTTTACCTTCACTTTTTAAATTTTAATAAGCTCAAGGTCAATGTCTTATATTTGACGTAAATTAGCCCGGTACAAAACAAAACGCCTTACTCATGAATAATATACATCAAAAGGTTGAAAAATTAAAGTTAAATATTTTAACGTCGAAAAAATAATTAAAAACTGAACACCTGTAATCAAAAGGTGAAACTTAAAATGCACTAAGCCATTGCTAGAGTTAAAATGTCTATTGGCTTCATCGATATAGCTTAAATTCAACTCTGTCTTTCCATTCATATCCGCCTGGTTCAATAAATAGACCATGACGTCATTTGACAGCGGATATCAGATTCATTTCGTATTTGCTGTGTTTTCTCGTTTTTCAATCTCGCGCACATTTAACCGCATAAAAGTCCCAATTTTCACAAGAAAATAACAAGCTGATTGGTATAGTTTCGGTAGAGCATTCTAGCTGAATAATAAAATATCATTGTATTCAGCTTTCGTACTTTCACCGGAATTTGCCCTGAAAGAACTTTTTTGTGAAACGTCAGTGCAAGCTTCTTCAAAGCTCCTCGAGTAAACGAACCTTGGCGGCAATCGGAAATCTCGATATCTTGAAATTTTCTGAAAGGGCGTTTTGAAACTTGGATAAAAATCAAGCGACAAAATATATGAATAAAATTATTTGACTAATTAAGTTGCCAAATGATCTGTATATTTATGATATCTGCAGTGTTCTTCAGTCGGTTCGCACTTTTATGCGGTGATGAACAGAGATCGATCTAGACAGGGTGATTTTACTGAACCCGTGAACTGGACCATTACACGGCAGTACATTTCTTAATTTCACTGTGTTTTCTCTTGTTTACTTATAGCTTTTTGGCACAAACGTTTATACTTTTTCAGGGGCGGATCTAGGGGGAGGATGCAGGGGGTGCGCACTCCCCCCCCCCTCCCCCCGCCCCTGGGATGACCTGCAGATTTCTAATACAACTGGTATTCTGCGAAAAAAAAAACTATGTGGTTTATTGGTGTTGAAGTAGAGCAAGAGACGAGTGCACCCACTCCTAAAAAATATCCTGAATCCGCCCCTGTGTTTCATGGGTTTAGTAAAATCACTCCAAGCAAAGCGTTCCAAAATAAATAAATAAAGGTTAGAATAAAGTTTAACAACAACCAGACTGAAAGAAATAATATGTGCCAGTTTAACTGATGTTTATTAAGCTGTTGAATAAACTATGCGAAATATTACATTTTTGGCCATGCACCTATGATGGCGGTAGATAAAATCCTTTAAACCGCTTAGTTCAATTATGGACATCCATCCAAACGCAAACCTAAGAAAACAAAATGGTCAAATGTTGTTCATAACATCTTGTTTCGTTTCAAGCACAGTTATACTTAAATTCGGCAGGCGGCCGCTATGCAACGACCCTAACCCGTTCAATCAGGGTGCCTCACATGCGTCGAACTTAAGAGGGCAGTCTGGGTGTTTTGGGGGGGAATGATGTTGATTTGGGAAGGAAATAAATTAGTGTAGAAAAGGCAGACACACAAATGGATCGGCTCAAGCACTTTTCGCGCCTACACCAGCTGTAATTGCCTTATCTTGATCCAGGCTCCAAGAAAGTAGTGCAGTCGTGCAGTAAAAGGAAATATGAAAAACGCGCGGGGGCTGGGAAGAGAGAGGGACACCGCCCCTTTGCACATATCGCGCGCGTCTTATGGAAACCGAAGCGGCAAACGCCTATTGTTCTATGAACTACCAACTGCATTTTGTATTTACCCTCTGAGTTTTACCATCACGTCCGTATTTAATTTATGGAAAAGTTTTAGCCAATCATTTTCTGACAAGAAGCTTCACACCTCTCTGCAGAAACGACAACCAGTCAGGAATTTCAAAATATAATTTCAGTACCATCCTTTCTGTTATTATGAAAATTTTTTGTATAAGTAGATACTCTGTAGTTTTTATATAATTATTCTCCTTGTTTTGTATTGGCCAGTTGACCTAGGCTTAACAGTGAAAACTTAGGTTGAAAAACCATTTTGACAGAGTTAAGTATCTCGAAGGATTCATGCTAATCAGTCTTATTACTATGTTAACCATCCAGAGAAAACTCTCGTCACCGTTAGTCTATTACAAACAGCAGATGATTTCCTGGCTGAATTGTTGCCTTTATCGAAAGGGCATGCTATAGTCCCTCTTCAAAAGCCCTTTCAACAATTTGAAGATTCGAATGTATGTTATTAAATATCGGCCATGCTCCTTTAGGATCAGCATATTGTATAGTAACTGGTAATGATTAAGTTGTATATTCTAATGAGTATACCTACCTCGTCAGCTCCACCTACTCAAGACACTCGTCAACTTCAACTTCTGAAAAAAAAAAGACCGATAATTGGTGCAGTTTTTAGATAAATTATATCCCTAGCTCCTCCCCTAGCTTGCACAGTTACAGCACGTACGGTGCAGAAGAAATGAGAGCGAAGTTCGCTGAATGTTGTCCTAATAAAGAAAGATTGTTTGCGCAAACATTCGTTGAAGCTCCCGCGAACTTTTGTTGAATTAAACGAAATTTCGCTGCCATCGTTGCGCATAAGTACAAAAGACTGATAGATGCACCGACATACGCTCGTAAATGCTAAAAGCCAATTGGCGGAATAGAAAGAAACCCCTGCTCACAGGGTGTTGGTCCCCCCTACTCTTGGAAAAGGCTAGCTAAGCTGGCTAGTATGTCAAAGTATCAACTATATATCTTTGTGTAAAAGGTTAGAAACTCCCGTTACCCCTAAAGAAGGCCTGATACTACTCAGGCTTATCAGGATTAGTCAATCGGATTACTTGTGGAGAACATCAGGATACCCAAGGAAAGGTATCACGTCCCATCTCAAGAAGTCGCAAACCCTAACCAAAGGGTCTCACTGGGATGCTGGGTGGCTTTCACGGTTAATTGTTAATATTTTTCAATTTTGACGGTTGACGTTGTAATTTTTGGAGCTTTTGACTGTTGACTTTTATTAACAGGAATTAAGTCCAAGAGTTTGAGTAAATATTAACTTCTGTATATTTAAGCTAATGTTAAATGTTATGTTTTTGTTGGGTTGTCTTGGCCTTTCAAATTTTGGAATGTTTTCAAATACAAGCAAGTTGTAAGGTCTCGTAATCTCAAGAGAGAGTTTTTAAGAGCACGAGAACTGAGTTTTCCAGTTTAGAGCTGATTCTTCAGAAGTCAGAAGTCTTTGAAGATTAACTGAAATAGTGAGATTTGAGATACCTTGAAACTTTTTGACGGTATATATGAATCTGTATTTTTGACGGTTAACGGTAAAAAAATTACCTTTTTTGACGCCTGAAGGTTAAATTTTTTAGCCGTTTGGAGGCTGACGGTTATAACCCCATTGATCCCTCTCACCAGACTCATCAGATGGTTTAAAATTTTTACTGTACCTTCGCATGTTAATCCGAGGAATCCGGTCGGACAGTCACAGTGGTAAGTGGCGACTAGATCGACGCACGTGCCACCATTCAAGCAAGGAGCAGGTGCGCAATCGTCAATATCTAAAAAGTGAAAACATTCAAGAAACAAATTATTTCACGGTATCCTAAAAGTATTGGTTCTATTGAAAGTCGATATCCGGACGAAACCCAATTGCCACAAATAGATACTGACCTAAACTTTTATCCGGACATGCTATTTCAAAAATGCTTTACCCGCTGTAAGTTATTTTAATTAAATAGAGAGTTTCAGATCCGAGTTTACCGCAAACCTCTAACCGCTGGAGGTCACGTGACAAGTCTTTCACGTCACGTTTGATGTTTACGACGTGCGTTTTCAACGTGGGGAGGTAGGTTTTCACGTATGTCATTTACCTGGAAGATTTTAGCGTATAATTCTTGTTTCATCCCACGTAATGATACAAAAATCTTTTGGAGCAAGTCTTTATCCATTAACAGAGGCACAAATTCGGGCGAAATGCTAAATTTTATAAATCCTATTGGATCTTGAAAACAAGTACCATTCATGGCTGCTGATTCAAAATGGCTGCCGTAATTTAATCCACCGCCAATCTAAATCGAATTATGTTTGAACGTCGAACCGCAAACGGGTAACCGCAAACCGCGGTTAGAGGTTCGCGGTAAACGCGGATCTAAAACTCTCTAATGACGTGTCATGTATCCTTTGCCTTTTGTCATATGCTAAGTTCAAAGAACCAATTCAATTTTTGCAAAAGACAATTAACAAAATACTATTATTTTAATGACCAAAAAGGATATTAAATAGAGGATATTACACGGTGGCGCGAAGATATGAATTTTATTTTCGAGTGGCAAAACAATATTTTACGAACGAGCGCAGCGAGTGAGTAAATATTGTTTTTGCCAAGAGAAAATAAAATTCATATCTTCAAGCCGCCGTGTAATGTTCTTTTTCTAATATATAGACAAAATGACATCGATAAAATAATAGAGGAAAATTACCGGCAAAATTACGTCATCGATAAACTCACGTGTGAGATTATGGAAAATAAACCACTCGGGTCCCGGATGTAGTTTTTATGAATTTTATGAGTGGTATATTTTCCAGTAAAACACTCGTGTAATTCTCGCTCAAAACAGCGTTGACAAAATCGAAGAGAAATCATTGCAGGGATGATAGCATTGACCCTTCCCATTGTGTTCTGGGGGAGGGGGGGTGGGATTCTTACTTAAATGTGGGCTAAAGGTTTATAGTTACTCGTTTCACAGCTATTTCCAGTATATCCATTCACACAATCACAGCGATGACTTCCAACAAGATCAACACATGTGGCTCCGTTCTGACATGGGTCAGGTACACACTCATTGATGTCTAAAGAAGCGAACAATGAATCAGTTTTACCGAGTCAGGATGCAATTTTAGCTATCGACTAAAATTAAGTGCCAGTGCTTACTTGTTTCACAGTTGCTTCCAGTGTATCCAGCTACACAATCACAGCGATAACTTGCAACAAGATCAACGCACGTGGCTCCGTTCTTGCACGGATCAGGTACACACTCATTGATATCTGTTGATTGAAATAATAATAATTATGACGTCTTTCGGGATAAGCGCTATCCCCTCTTTATTAGAAATTCTAATCAACAAAGATAATACATATCATGACTTGTCCCGGTGGAAACTGCTCTGTTTCTGTACAACGTTGTGCAAACACCTTTTCCTAAAAAATGTCTTCGTACAAGTTATTACAACATATTAGTCGCTATCAATCTAGCACCAAACTTTTGAGGAAATGTCTACAAGGAACTAAAATCATCCTCTGAAGGGAAAAGGGTTCTCATTTTCGACAAAACTGGTGCAGTAAAACCGTTAAGAGGGTGGTTCCATCTTCCCGGCTCCACACCAAATCCACAAGAGTTTCATATACTTTTTTCCTAAGTGCTTACTTGTTTCACAGTTGCTTCCAGTGTATCCAGCAACGCAATCACAGCGATAACTTCCAACAAGATCCGCACATGTAGCTCCGTTCTGGCATGGATCAGGTATACAGTCATTGATATCTGTTGAGAGCAATACAATACACATTAAATTATTTCAAAATAACCGTCATCCCCTATTTATTAGAAATTCTAATCAACAAAGATTAGCAATGTGCAAAACACTATTGGCAAAAAATGTCTTTAATTCGTGATACTTATTACAACATAACTGGCCACAAACCAAATTTTGAGTGAAATGTCTAGTAAAAACGCATAGTAATCTTCGTACGGGAAAGGGATTTCTCAAAATTGCAGAAAAACTTTTGCGATGGTGGCGCTATCCCCCCCCCCCCCCCCCCTCCCCCTCCAGAAATTTCGAGAATTCCGTCCGCTTGCTAACTAAAAAAAATAAACTAATGTAGCTGCTTACTCGTCTCACAGTTGCTTCCAGTATATCCAGCCTTGCAATCACAGCGATAACTTCCAACAAGATCAACACATTTGGCTCCGTTCTGGCATGGATCAGGTGCGCACTCGTTGATGTCTGAAATTAGAAAAAAATGAAAAAGTATCGCTGACAGTTTAACTTTTTGTGCTTCGTTCTAATTGTCTTAGCAGGGTACAGACAAGTGGGTATTTAGCACTGACTCGGGGAAACAATAAAGAAACACAAAGTTTAAAATTTACTCGTTTCACAGTTGCTTCCAGTGTACCCAGCCTTGCAATCACAGCGATAACTTCCAACTTGATCCACACATGTGGCTCCGTTCTGGCATGGATTAGGTGCACAGTCATTGATGTCTGTTGATTACAAAATAATTCACATATTATAAACTCTTTCAAAATTATAGCCGCTATCCTTTATTATTAGAAATTTATGTTTTTAAAGAAAATCAGAAATAAAGTGCTGCAGAAGTTCAGTTTAATACAGTCAAACCTGTCTTAAGCGGTCACCCTCTATATTAAGCGGTTACTTACCAAAGTCCAGGTAATCATTTCCCTTAATTACAGTGTAAAACTGACCTGTTTTAAGCGGTCACCTGTATTAAACGGTCGCGGTCATCTTATGCTACGTCCCAACGAATTATTTTTTATTGCCTTTTTCTTTTGGCCCAAGAAGAGGTAGAAACAGGTGGAGGTCAATTTTTCGCTCTTTGACTACCTTCATTTTCTTGAACAACACTCGCGTTTGTAGCGGTCAGTAAGCCATTCCCAAAGGGTGATCGTTTTGACTGTGTAGTAGTTTACTGCTTTGCATTTACGTGTTTTGGACAACAAAAAATGTACTAATTACTCACGCGTTTTGTTAAAAAAATCGGAGAAAAACCATTGCGAGACTCGAGTGTACTCGAGTGCCATCCAAACTCCCAACTTTTCAGAGTTTGATATACTTAATGTAATTGTTTACTTGTTTCACAGTTGCTTCCAGTGTATCCAGCCTTGCATTCACAGCGATGACTTCCAACAAGATCAACACATGTGGCTCCGTTCTGGCATGGATCAGGTACACAGTCATTGATGTCTAAAGAAGCGAACAATGAATCAGTTTTACCGAGTCAGGATACAATTTTAGCTAGCGACTAAAATTAAGTGCCAGTGCTTACTTGTTTCACAGTTGCTTCCAGTGTACCCAGCTACGCAATCACAGCGATAACTTCCAACTTGATCCACACATGTGGCTCCGTTCTGGCATGGATTAGGTACACAGTCATTGATGTCTGTTGATTACAAAATATTATACACTTGTAGCCACCATCTTTAGTAGAAAATTCATATTTTTTATAAGAAAATCAGAAATAAAATGCTGCTGAGTTTCATGTTATATAGTTGTTTTCTGCACTGCACTTATGTATTTTTGGACAACTAAAAATGTACATTAAATTATTGACACGTTGTGTTCAAAAAGTCGGAAAAAAACCATTGCGAGACTCCGGTACCATCCACCTTCGGCTTTCTCCTAACTTTAAAGAGTTTGATACAATTAATGTAGCTGCTTACTCGTCTGACATTTGTTTCCAGTGTATCCGGCCACGCAATTACAGCGATAACTTCCAACAAGATCCACACATGTGGCTCCGTTCTGGCATGGATCAGGTACACAGTCATTGATGTCTAAAATAAGAAAGGAAAAAGGATAGGAAAAAGTATCGCTGACAGTTTAACTTTTTAACCTTCGTTCTATGTCCGATTAGAGTACAGGCAAGTGGGTATTTAACGACAATAGAGAAATACAAAGTTTAAAGTTTACTTGTTTCACAGTTGCTTCCAGTGTATCCAGCCTTGCAATCACAGCGATGACTTCCAACAAGATCAACACATTTGGCTCCGTTCTGGCATGGATCAGGTGCACAGTCATTGATGTCTGAAAGTGAAAAAGAGTAAAATGTGTATTATGGAAATCTAGTTAACATCTCTCTGAATTTGATTACAGTGCAAGCTATATATTCAAAAAAAATATGCTAGATAAAATGATCGAAAAAGAAATACATTGTTTCAAATTTACTTGTTTCACAGTTGCTTCCAGTGTATCCAGCCTTGCAATCACAGCGATAACTTCCAACAAGATCCACACATGTGGCTCCGTTCTGGCATGGAGCGGGCGCACACTCGTTGACGTCTAAAATCGGCAAGAGCAGCCAATTAGATCACGTTTACCACGATGACGTAGTTATTTATAAGCTACGCCATCGTTCAATTAATTTTAACTCTTTTTTCACAACTGCAAAGTTTAAAAAAGCAAGCAGCAACTTAATTTTGTAATCGTTTGACAGCATGGTTGTATTTTTTGGTTTATAGTCGTGAAAAAAGGTGATACAGTTTTTACCGTTCCAATAAGATCACCCAGTCCGCCACGAAGGAGATATTCCCTCCAGTCTGCAGACCAAATTTACTGTGGATATATGCTTCTGAAACTTTCGTCCCTAACGCAGGTTAAGTACATGATTCTATAAATCAGGCGCGCTCGCGTTTCGCTCGCCCTACTATCCCCTACTTGCGTCTACTTATTTACTCACTCGTTTCACAGTGGTTGCCACTGTATCCAGCCTTGCAGTGACAGCGATAACTTCCAATAAGATTCACACACACTGCACCGTTCTTACATGGGTTGTTTGCACATTCGTTGACGTCTATGACAAAGAATTTAGCTTTGTTGTAAATCATTCATGAAATATAAGTCGCAAGGCATGAAAAAGAGCGATATATTTTTTTATTGCATGTCATGTATTCTCTCTCCCTATTCCTAACTCATTCCCTCCCCAGCTTTTCTGGTCACTATCGTATCTGGCCAATTATTACGTAGGGTACAATACGCTGCCTTCTGTTTCTGATGCTTAAATGTAGCTGTTGCTTTCCCTCCATCCTGCTTTTTTTCATGTTTTCTTCTTTCAGAACAAATAGAGAGGAGAACTCGTTACGTCATGTTGCCATGGTAGCAAAATTTCCGGATTAAACTACAGAAAACAGAGAACGTCACTTAAAGTGAATTGGCACTGCTTCAAACTTCATCGATCGTATTCAATTTGATTTAAAATGTTGGCGAAATTATGTGGGGTTGAATCCTAATAAAGAGCTTATTTAAGTTTAGAAAAAGGAAAATTGTTGTGTTGTGTTCACTCTACTACATAAGCGGGCGCGTGAAATTAGAAAGTTTCATGTCGCAGTCGTGCAACGGCGGCTAAGAAATGTACAAAAAGCGCCATGCACGTGCAAAGTTATTGTTTTGCCTTCGTCTTTGCTTCTACTGCTGTGATCCAGAAATTTTGCTACCATTGCAACCAAACGTGACGTCACTTTTCCCCTCTCTCCTAAGTCAGCACGCCAATCGCCTGCAATTTGCACTCTGGTGTAGTTATCTATCAAGTCTGTGTTCTATTCGAGTAAATGAAAATTCAGATTTTTACAACATTTTAAACATTACCTAAATGACAACCATAAATTTCCACTCTCATCGATATGTGGCGATACCAAGCGACAATAAGGAGCCGTATATAACGTCCTTTAATTGTAGGGTATAGTGGGTGATAAATAACAGTATTCTGGTCTGAATTTGCAGTAAACACCTGTAAGAGAATTAGTTCGATTACTGAAACCTTCCTTTGAACTTTCACTGCAATCACATTTATACTTCAACATAAAAATAAGGATGTTAAAACGTGCCTTACCAACTACTGACAAGTAAATAAAGTTAATTGATATACACTCAGATAGAAGTGGCGCGCGTAAAATACTGACACCTTCCAAAGACACGCACAAAGAGCTCTAAATCCAAATATAAGCAAAATACTAATTCTTGATTCTTCTCGACCATTCATTGTTTAAGCATATTCTTAACAGCTATACAATAAAGCATGCAGACTATAACTTGCAATCATAGGACTCAAAATCCTCTTGTCTAAAAGGCCCTTTTACTCAGGAAAATACATTTAGCCAGACTTGACGCTTATCTGTCCTTGTGAAATATACCCTGAAGGGATACAAGCAGATGGCAACAATATATAGTCAAACCTCTTTCTTACCGTAGCTGCTCCCCCAGGTGCTGCTTGGTAGTCCATAAAGTTGTTTCCATCATCTCCGAATTGCAACTTGTATTTTGTAACCCACTGATTAACAGCATATCTCCCCTGTGACGCTACGCGTGTCACCCTGGAGTGGGTCCCAAGATCAACCTTAAGCCACTGATTGGCGTCATTGGTTTTAGCAGACCAAGAACCCGCCTTCCCTGCTGGTGGTATGTAGTGCAGCCTGGCCTGGTGAGGAGCATGGTTACTGTTCCACTGCGAGGAGGCAGTGATTTGTCCGTCCAAAATTGCACCACTTTGCATGCCAAGAGGAGATTGACAGTCTGGAGTATTTTTAGAAATTGATAGTTTCCTTTTTTTGACTTCATGCTGGTCATGTATACATGTTATGATCATACTCTTTGGCTTCATCAACCCCAATCCTATCTAAAGGCTAAAAATTACAGTCAAGCTGGGTCAAGCGTACCCCTATAGATTCCATTAATGAAATGATTATTTGAAATGTGAATCCCTTAGTCGTCCTCGTAACTAAGCTTATAAATTCGTATCAAATTCAGATCTTTATTCCAGCATTCCTGCACAAGATGCATGAATGAGCAGTGAATTTTGACTACCAGCTTCTCATGCTGTAAATATAATATAAAAAAGAAAAACAAAGCCAAAACGGTTAATTTACTTCCAACTATAAGGCTAGCCCAATCGATTTTGAAACGCAAATTTCCCTCCGTAGATGAGCCCCTCCAAAAATAATTATATAAGCCCCTCAAAAGGGGCCTTTAAAAAATATATGCCCCTATGCTTATTTTCGAAATTTTGCGGTATCTTTACGAGAGTCAAAATACAAATAGACGAGTAACAATATCCCCTGATACTGCAACTAGACTGTCCAAAAAGAGTTTTAAAAGTAGAATTCACTAAAAGTAAAACAAGAATGTGTGACAGACAGACGTGACCTTTTGCGTTTTTCGCGCGCCTTATGCAAGGCTGTTGCTGATTGGTCTAAAATAAGAACTTGTCAAACTAGTTTACTGAGCAGATGAAATTTTTCTTCGGTGCTTCGGGGTTCTATCTTTCAAACATGTTCTAGGAAAACAGAGACAGAATGACAAATATTGTAAGGCTTATGATGGTTTTTCGGTTTTTGTATAAAACCCACTGCAAGAAGATAACCTGAAGAGAGCAAATTGCTATAGAAAAAAACGAAACAATTTCGCCCATAAATTTAAGGAGTTTCAAAGTGGTACTCGTTAACAACGACTGAGTGAAGCTGAATACAAAGTACCTTTCTTGCAGCCATAAACCTCCACGCGCATTGATATGTGGCTATACCAAGTCTTTGGATGAAAACGGATGTAACGTGCCCAAATCGGTGGTTTTAGCTCGTGAGAAACAATGTTATTGCTGTCCATGTTCCCCTCAAATTCCTACAGCGGCATATGATATTTGTTCAGTAGATTCCAAATTTTAGAAATCGCCAAGGACGATAAGGACTTATATTCTCAGAAGTCCGAACTTCGCTTGGGGCTCCCTCTCGAGGGTACTGCGATCGACCTCGGACGTCTGAGAATTAGACTTCAAGTACGAGGACATTCTAAGGACCGCACACTATTATTGTACATTGTACTCACTATTTATCTTCTCTTTGGCTAAGGGCCAACAGAATTATTAGAGTGCTTCAGATACTGAGACGAGGACGACTACGAGTACTAGATTTTCTCAATACTGAGTATTGCTCATGGGTGAACCAGCGTCATTTTGGCGGGAAAACGTGATAGCCGTTGTCATGCTACTAAGGGTTTTAGCGAGAATGTCGTAGTGGCGGAAACAAGTTATCAAAAATAATGAAAGAAGTTTTATCATCATGAGAGGGCTTGCTCTCCTTCAGTATAAATAACCGTATTAACATTTGGTGAGAACAGGCGTGAAATCTCGTTTAATCTCGTAATCGTACCCGTACTCGTGGTCAAATCTAAAGCTGTTTAACGTTGGAAATCAGCGACACTCCTACAGATAAGTTAGCAACTGTAGTTACAGTCATTGTAGAGTAGAATTGGTGGTAAGGGAGAATATCGTACAGAAGTCCAAGGTTCGGTAATAAGCTTTCAATTATTCCATTTTTTTTCAGTTGAAAGAGTATCAGTAACAGTTGCAACAAATTCTAATTGACTCAGTGAAATGGCATCTTGCTACTGTTATCGAAAGCGATATTCCCGCAACAACAACAGGGTGATTGAATTTACTTTACATTTACCTCAACAACTGTTTGACTTTCTTCCTTGTAGTCTTGGTAGTTCACTCCATCATTGCTGTATTTTAACCTGTACTTGGTGACCCACTGAGCCACAGCATGTCTTCCTTGTGACGCAACTCGTGTCACCTTAGTAAATGCACCTCCCAGATCGATCTGAAGCCACTGATTGGCGTCATTGGTTTTAGCAGACCACGAACCCGCTTTTCCTGCTGGTGGTTTGTAGTTCAATCTGGCCTGGTGAGGAGCATGATTAGGGTCCCACTGCGACGAGGCTGTAATTTTTCCGTTCAAAATTGCACCACTCTCCATTCCAAGAGCTTCCTGGCATTCTGTTCGTTTGGGAAAAAAAATAACAAAAATAAAGCGAAACAGGGTAATTAATGTATATTTATGACTGTTACTGGTCTTGGGTGTTCAGCCCAGCCCTAATTTGGAAAAAATCGTCAAACGTTCCGGTCGCAGCAAAAAATAATTTAAGGTACAACATTCAAGTGTTTAATTAAAATTGTGTTTTATTTGCAATCCTATACTGAACTCTTTCCTTTCCATTTTATTGTATTTAAGGTAATAGGGTACCGATCGACTAGGGTCTCAGGGGAGATACTCAACAAAGTTTTATGCGGAGGGGTTACGTCACGAGGTCCAATCCCTTAGCCTTTTATATACCATTTCTGACAGAAACGGTACCCCTTTCTTACACCTTCTATTAGCAAATGGTACCCCTTTCACATACCTCGTTTAGAACTTTGCATCTCTTTTAACTGCTGTAAATGCAGTCTCCTTAAGATTTGAATAAACCTCAGACCATAACGTTTTCTCGACCATTTTACAGCCATAAAATGTCTAGTCCTTTTGGGCCTTTTCACAGACCAAAACTGATGATAGAAGTTCCTACTTTTCCATATTCTTCAAATAGAGAAACTCCTACCCTTTTACATACCTAAAACCTGAAAAAGGTTCTCCTTTCACGCAGAGCCTCCACTTATGGGCTTTTATTACCCTCTCCCCCCCCCCCCCCCCCCCCTTTCCCGGACTACGTTTAAACACGACGAAATCTTCATCAACGTTCAACTCGACTCCAGCCTCACCAACTTCAGATTCAACACCATGACTTTTCAAATGTTTTTATTTTTATCTTCTCTGTATATCTTGTACATTCTTTAAATTTATAAAGATACTGATACTATTCTTACCAAGAACGTAAACATCGTTTGCCCAAGGACCGCCTTCTCCACCCCCTTGACAGCTGCCTCCCCTGCCATGTTTGTCAAACGTATTTTCTGCCGTGGTACTGGAGGCGCACCACCCGTCATGTTGGAGGGCAAACATGTGATAATCTTTCCTCAGAGATGCTACAGCGCACTTAGCGATGGCGTGCTTACGGTTCTGGTAATTAGAACCATCTAAAATAGGATCTTTTCCCTCCAAAGGAGGAATTGCACGATTTCCTGTGTCTTTAAAGCATCCAAAACTTGTCAGATAGTCTGTAAGGAAAACACGACAAACACATGGTCTACTATCACGAGTATAACTAGTTCTTTTAGTGACGGCATCGTTTTTTAGGTGGAATGGTTATGAAAACTCCTTAGACTCCTTTGCTATATGTTTTTGTTAGTGTTTTTTGGACCTGACCGTACCGTGCACAACGTTCAATAGGATTCCTATCATTTCAACTTACTGACCAATAGAAGCACCGCATTAATTTATTCAGTCACAATTTGTGAAGAAAAAGCAAAGGACTGTGCCAGTCAGGGAGCTTCCAACATAAACTACCGCACCGTTTTCAACTTTGATGTTTGCCGGCTTTCATAACCAGTCACCTCTTATACTAACTATGATGACAGCAATTGCTGTATAAGGAGCTAGAAACAAATGCACTTACATGAATTGTTGCGTTAAGACTAATAGCAGGATGATGAAATGAAGAACTGTGAGAGACTGACAGCTTTACTTAAAATCTTTTATGGTAGCAACTTCGCCGCTGAGGCGAACGCTCAAGAATAAGGATATTAAATATTCCACAAGGGAGCTAATACATAGGCAAATTTAAAATGTTCACATTCAATGCAGCTCGGAAGGTACAAGGTACTAAAGATCATGAAAGGCCTGGTTATATGCACATAATTTCAATATTAAACTACAAAAGCAAATTACTAATAATGCTGCCTCGCTCATGCTGGCCAGCAATAAGAAAAGGTATGGTGTTTCTTTCTTTGGTTCTTTTCTATTTCATTATTTTAGTTTATTTTTTTCTGTTCCCCCCCCCCCCCCCCTACCCTGAGGCTCGAATACCGAAACGTTTTATATACGCATATACTGCGGATTGGCCTAAGGCACATCATGAGCAATCAGTTGACATGTAAACATCCTACATGACTATTAATAGTTATGCTTGTCTTGTTGTCTTTCTCTCACCTTTGATGAAATAAACTTGATTATTCCATGCTGCGCCTTCACCATCAAAATTACAGGCAGATGATACCCCATGTTTGTTGAACGTTTTTTGAGCGGTTGAACTGGAGAAGCACTGTCCACCGTCCTGAACAGAGAATACTTTAAAACCTCTCTTTCTCGCGGCTCTGTAGCATTTATCAATAGCATTGATTCTTTGTTTGTAGCCCCCATCTAAGATAGGATCTTTACCTTCCAATTTTGGAATTGCACGATCTGATTTGTCTTTGTAACAACCAATAGTCTCATAAGCTGTATGAATATAGAATACATGTACAGCTCATTCCAGAGGTTGAAAGTTTTAAAATTGTGTAGTTCATCTAAACGTTTTATAAATGTTAGAACGTCATCAAGATGGTGCGCATGCTCTTAAAGGCGCTCCTAATAGGCACTAACGCTCCAAGCGCATAAGAACTAAAAAACTAGTTCTTTGCTGGAGGTGATTAAGAAGAGAAATATTTTTTCAAATTAATTTTTTTTCTTCTGTACACTATATGATCTATTAAGTACCAATATCCCTCTTTTTAAATGTTTTACTAACCTGGAAGAATAAGGGGAATTGTTATTCTGAACTCGCTAGGTCCTTTAGCTCGGCCGTGTTGAACTTGTGTTACCCAGGAGGGTTTGTTAGGCTGTGAGTACCCAGCAAAGGCATATGATCCTCGGAATTCTGCCACGAAAGGATCCTTAGCGCCCAATCTTCTAAGGGCATTAAACGCTGCTGCAAAGTGATTTGCAGCTGCATCTTGAACGGCAACCAAAACGATTTTACTGATGAAGAAGAAAGAAAAATTGTTTCAGCATGAAGTTTCATGGCGTTAGGTCAAGAAAGGTGGTGATGGTAGTTGTGGTGGTGTTGGTGTTAGTGGTGCTAGGGGTGTTTCGGAAGGTGGAGGTGTTGGTAGAGAGGGAGATGGAGGTCGTGGTCGTGATGGTGTTGGTAGTGAAGGAGGTGGAGATCTTGGTGATAGTGGGTTTGGTAGTGAAGGAGGTGGAGGTCGTGGTGGTGGTGGGTTTGGTAGTGAAGGAGGTAAAGGTCGTGGTGGTGGTGGGTTTGGTAGTGAAGGAGATGGAGGTCGTGGTGGTGGTGGGTTTGGTAGTGAAGGAGATGGAGGTTGTGCTGGTCGTGGGTTTGGTAGTGAAGGAGATGGAGGTCGTGCTGGAGGTGGGTTTGGTAGTAAAGGAGATGGATGTCGTGCTGGTGGTGGGTTTGGTAATAAAGGAGATGGAAGTCGTGGTGGTGGTGGGTTTGGTAGTGAAGGAGATGGAGGTCGTGGTGGTGGTGGGTTTGGTAGTGAAGGAGATGGAGGTCGTGCTGGTGGTGGGTTTGGTAGTGAAGGAGATGGAGGTCGTGGTGGTGGTGGGTTTAGTAGTGAAGGAGATGGAGGTCGTGGTAGTGGTGGGTTTGGTAGTAAAGGAGATGGAGGTCGTGCTGGTGGTGGGTTTGGTAATAAAGGAGATGGAAGTCGTGGTGGTGGTGGGTTTGGTAGTGAAGGAGATGGAGGTTGTGCTGGTCGTGGGTTTGGTAGTGAGGGAGATGGAGGTCGTGCTGGTGGTGGGTTTGGTAGTAAAGGAGATGGAGGTCGTGGTGGTGGTGGGTTTGGTAGTGAAGGAGATGGAGGTCGTGCTGGTGGTGGGTTTGGTAGTGAAGGAGATGGAGGTCGTGGTGGTGGTGGGTTTAGTAGTGAAGGAGATGGAGGTCGTGGTAGTGGTGGGTTTGGTAGTGAAGGAGATGGAGGTCGTGCTGGTGGTGGGTTTGGTAATAAAGGAGATGGAAGTCGTGGTGGTGGTGGGTTTGGTAGTGAAGGAGATGGAGGTTGTGCTGGTCGTGGGTTTGGTAGTGAAGGAGATGGAGGTCGTGCTGGTGGTGGGTTTGGTAGTAAAGGAGATGGAGGTCGTGGTGGTGGTGGGTTTGGTAGTGAAGGAGATGGAGGTCGTGCTGGTGGTGGGTTTGGTAGTGAAGGAGATGGAGGTCGTGCTGGTGGTGGGTTTGGTAGTGAAGGAGATGGAGGTCGTGGTGGTGGTGGGTTTGGTAGTGAGGGAGATGGAGGTCGTGGTGGTGGTGGGTTTGGTAGTGAAGGAGATGGAGGTCGTGGTGGTGGTGGGTTTAGTAGTGAAGGAGATGGAGGTCGTGGTAGTGGTGGGTTTGGTAGTAAAGGAGATGGAGGTCGTGGTGGTGGTGGGTTTGGTAGTAAAGGAGATGGAGGTCGTGGTGGTGGTGGGTTTGGTAGTGAAGGAGATGGAGGTCGTGGTGGTGGTGGGTTTGGTAGTGAAGGAGATGGAGGTCGTGCTGGTGGTGGGTTTGGTAGTGAAGGAGATGGAGGTCGTGGTGGTGGTGGGTTTGGTAGTGAGGGAGATGGAGGTCGTGGTGGTGGTGGGTTTGGTAGTGAAGGAGGTAAAGGTCGTGGTGGTGGTGGGTTTGGTAGTGAAGGAGGTAAAGGTCGTGGTGGTGGTGGGTTTGGTAGTGAAGGAGGTGGAGGTCGGGGTAGTGGTGGGTTTGGTAGTGAAGGAGGTGTAGGTCGTGGTGGTGGTGGGTTTGGTAGTGAAGGAGGTGAAGGTCGTGGTGGTGGTGGGTTTGGTAGTGAAGGAGATGGAGGTCGTTGTGGTGGTAGTGGTGATGTTGGTAGTGAAGGGGGGTGGAAGTTGTCCTGGTGATAGTGTGATGTTGGTGGTGGTGGTTGTGGTGGCAGTAGCGGTGCAGAACAATAGAAATGTGGTGGTGGCGGACGGAAATTATTGGAAATGTAGTGGTGGTGGTGGTGGATGAACCGGTGAAATAATTTGTCGAAATTGTCACGAGACCTCACATGATGTACTTTAATCAAGGACGATGAGGTCTTCCAGTGTCTCTGGGCCGAAGTTATGCCCAGGTAACAGTTTTCCTAGAAAAAACCATTAGATCCAAAGCTAGCCAAACCATTAACTACTTAGTAATCGATAACTTGTGTTACGTACTGTCCACGTATGGCGTCGAGATGTGCTGCCAGCCTGGTTCCTGCTGTGCCATCAGCATGAGTATCAAAATAAGCTTTTCCATCCACTCGACCTAAGCACAAAGCATATTGGCTGCTGTCAAGATTGCTCATGAAGCGAAGGACAGTAAATTTTATTATTATGGCAGTCGATAGTTTAGTAAAAGCTTTGATCCGATTTTGTGAGGGAGATAAAAAAAAACCACAAGTTACTTTCCTTTTTAACTGATGCACCATTAATGCATCTTGTTTACGCCCCAAGCTTTTGCATAACCACTCTTTCCAATTTCTGCTGGGTATTACTGTCGCCGCAAGAGAAATTAAATTGAAGGAAATGGATGTGCATTTTTTCTTTTTGGGGGGGGGGCGGGGGGGGAGGGGTAACAAGGTGAATTAGATTCTATCTTAAAACGTTGAATTAGTTTTTTTTTTTTTTTTAAGCTAAGTTGCTTAGGCGAATTTACTAAAATTTGTCAACAGCCGATTGCAGTAACGAGATCTGATGCATTATAAGGCATTTAAAAACAGCGAAATTGCGTAATTGTAAGGAAATTCAGTCCGATGAGCAATAGAAATGGAGTTATTAGGGAGTTTAAGCAACGACATTTTTGAACAACGGACGTCAACCGGAAGTGTGGACGTTTTTGCACTCTTGAGCCGTGCTTTTGAACAATTCTTTGGGCTAATCGTCTCTATAAGAGTGAAGACACTTAGCAATACAAATTTGGTAGCGTCAAGGCATATTTAAAGGGAAAAACGCTCACTTCCGGTTGACTAGCGTCGCTCTAAAACGTCCTTACTTACACTCCCTAGTTTCTGTCTCATTGTAAGTGAGAAACCTAAATTTTTCAACACCTTTTAAGGGGTCATTGAGGTTGAATTTATTTTTAAAGCTGAAAGGCTAAGGGGGACTTTACAATGTAATACACTATATTATCCTGAAAATAATTTCTATTTTCAGAATTTTCAACATCCAGTCACTATTTCTCTTTACCAATGAAACATGTACAAATTTGTTAAAATATTCTCAAATTGGTTTTCATTGTGCTCCTTGGACTCCAACCATGATTGGTGCATTATACGGTCGATTGAAATCAGATTTTAAAGGAAAGTTTAAAAAAAGAAAGTGAGATGTGAAAAAAGCTAATTGTACCTGTCTTGGCATCCACTATAACAACATTGTGTCCTCTTCTGTGAAGTGAATGATCCACCCCATTAACCTTGATGTAGGCAATGCCACATGTACCAGGGGCTTTGCCAGGGTCTTCACAGCCTTCACTGCGAACATGAATATCTAACACGCCAACTGAAAAGGAAAACTGAATGTGGTCAGTTCATCCCATATGAATTAAGGTAGCTGGGAATTTTTGCTTGTAGAATCCAGAATCTACTATACGCTATTTTTGCTAGTGGAATCATACGAAATCCTTTCCTTCTAGCAGAAGTCTCTCTCGCAATGTGAGACGTCTTCTAGCGGGGAACCAGAATCCTGGACTTTGGAATCCAGCTTTGGAATCCCACTGACGATTGGAATCAGGGGCCAAGTTTCACTGAGAAAAAATCTGGAATACAGTACCTGGAATCCGGAATCTACGGCGTGAAATCCGGAATGTAAGGCTGTCTTAGATTCCCTTACATGGGGCGAGTCAGTGATAAAGGATTTTATCTTTTTAAAGGAGATGTGATGCTGGAATACAAAACTGAGCCTGCGCTGTGTACAACCCGTTCCTCGCTGAGCGTGATGGGGGCTATATATACTGCAGGCTAACAAACCTTTTGTGGAGGCAATTAAAATTCTGTACTATGGACAAATTAATGTACAAACTCAGTTCATAGAACTATGTTTTGTAAAAAAAAGTAAGTAAATATATACTATAAAAAGGTTTTGGAAATCACGCTTAGCCAGCACGCATTTTGACGTTTTATTGAAGTCACCTGTGTTGTAATAACAAGTCGGAAGTCAATCCATCCCTGATTGAAGGGCGGGCACAATTCTTGTACTGAACTAAAATGGGGTTCTTAAAACTTAAATCAAGCGAGTTGGAGTAATAGTGGTGAGTGTAACGATGCGAGTTCAAGTGGCTTTTTCGCTTCCGTCACCTGCCGTATTGCTTAAGTTCCGCAAATAGATGATAGCAGAGTAAAAAGCTCCATTTGTTACTCCACCATTCATCCTTAACATAGGCTGATATATAGATTTAGCCAACGCCAAAAGCGAAGCTCTCGTAGGATCTTTCTTGATCAGTTATCGAACGTTCGCCTTAAGGAAGAAGCAAACTAAATTGACCTGAGCCTGCAATCAATTTAAAACCATGAACTGAGCAGCGAAGAACTTCAAAAAATACGTCACCTCTATGAGTTGTACATCTGAGCCTACGATAAAGTCAGATGACACTGGTCAGAGGATACTCTTCTTGACAGATGTCAATTGACTAGAGCTCCGCTAGTATTAGATTGAACGGAGTAAAAAGCAAAACAAGTTACCTGGATCTATCACAGTCGTCACTATACTCGGTCCCAGGGCTCTTTTGGCTTGGGCTTGACTTACCCACGAGGGCAGATATGAGCCAACATACCCAGCTAGAGCAAAAGAACCGCGGTAGTCCAAAACGATCGGATCCATTGCGCCCAGTCTTTTAAGTGCAGCAATCACTGGTGCACCGCGAACAGACGCTTCGTCTTGGAACGAGACGAGGACAATCTTCCTTAATGGCAAAATTTTCAATTGTAAAAAATAGTTATATGATAAACATCAGCATCTTAGAATATACCTACGGAAATTAAACTGAGCAGCTTCTCATCTCAGCTGGAACCGAGATAATAATGCAATCGGTGTGTAACCTGTTATTAGATTGCACAACTTGCAAATGTCATTTTTACTGATATCAAATCTAATCAGTGTCAAAGTTAAATTAACTTCAGTCCGGCCTACACCAAAGACAATTTGTTCAAATCGAACTTGCGCTGCGTGCTTGTTTGATTAACAATAATAAGTATCAGTTAAAAAAGACATTTACGATGAAAATTACGAGAAACAACTTCAATGTGACCTCAACACGCTACAGTAGAAATGGAGTGAAAGTTGGCAACTTCGTTTTCACCCTGACAAATGTGAGGTTCTGCGTGTTATCCATGCTAGCTATCCTTACACGCTCTCTGGTTGTACGCTTCAGTCTGTCACCGAAACGGTTGATTTGGGGGTCTCCTTGACTTCTAATCTATCCTGGAACACCGAAACGCAGAAAGTTGTAAATAAAGCCAACAAGATTGTGGGTTTCCTTGAACGGAATGTTGGTCCAGGGAACAAGGAAGTCTTTTCTCGCCTGTGCAATGCCTTGGTTATACCCATTCTGGAATATGCTGTCCCTCTGGTCACAATTCTTGGGTGGTCCAGTCGTCAATCAAGGAGGACTTATCTATCTTTGCTAAAGTGCTACAAGACTATTCATGGTGTTAATGACCTCAACAGTAATCATTATGATTATTTTGAATTTTATACCACTGCCGACAGAAGGTTTGTAATTTCTACGGGCTCGTGCACTTTTATTGGTCTTTGAAAAATTCACTCGTGCTTGTTTATTCCAAATTGCACTCGAAATCATGTGATTACCTATACAAATTGCACTCGACTCAGTTTTACTACCGTCGTATGAATCATTGATCGAATACTTACTCTCCTGACAGCTTATTCAGGTAGGCTGCGCCACTTAATCCAGCGTTATGCAATGAATGAGTGTCAAATGCTCTGGTCTCTAAAAACACACCTTCAAGGGACAGAATTAAAGCAAATAACCAATCAATAACGGACTAAGTAATGGATTTAATGCTGAGATGTTGACTAATTTCTTACAATAATTTTTGATTTTTTCGCAGTTTCGATTTGAAACAGATGTCAATTGAAAACAAAAGTATCCCCGGAGCGAGTCAACAGTGGTTTGGATTGCTCGCGTTGCTTGCGCAGGTGGCATAAGCTTTACAAGAGCATTACTTTATGAATCTTTGCCTCACAGATAATAACACGTCATTGGGTAATAGTGAGCTGCCAGTATTCTCTGTATCGATTGCAAGATAATCAAGCTCTAATCATTCATGATTATTATTCTTTTTTTGGTGGTTTTTAACATACATAATCCTAACTTTAACAAAATCTCTAATCTGATTGACTATCTACATCCCTGATTTTGGCGCTAACGGTACAGAGTAATAGAACAATGCGCCTCTGAATACGCACCATCACGCACGCACACTTGAATGGCTTCTCTTCTTTTCCAGTTTCTAGCAGAAAGGCTAGTAAGGTCTGTGATTAAACAAATCGGACTTCCGCTACGTGGTCGTCCGGTTTTGCTAATCACTCTTTATGATTGCACACCGTATTGGACTCCACTTAGACCCATTATTAAGTGGACATGAAATCGTTCCCCTATTGTAATAGCGCTTCCATGGTTAGGTGTTCGAATTCAGTAACATACCTTCTGAAGAAAACACAGCAACGTTGACTCCTCTGGAGAAGAGTGAGTATTCTTGATTATTTACTTTAATGTAACCTCTACCACACCCTGTTTTACCGGGGTCGCTGCAGCCTTCACTTCGAAGAAAAACACTCATACTTGGTTCTGTCAGAATAAAAAGTTGCTTTTAGCAGACAAAATTTAAAATTATGAGTAGATTCATTTCAATTCAGGGTGGATTGATTTTAAGGATAAGCGTTATAGCCTAAAAATAATGAAGAAATTCCAGCGGGATGAATCCACCCTCAGTCTCATGCAAAGTAATCTACAGTGTATTTCAGTGTGAAGGTGGTAAACGTATCAACAGTTAGGAACTAGACCCGTTTTCCCCATCATTTAATGGTGGTTCGCGTAAAACGCTGCTCGTGTTCCGGGCTGCAAGATAGTAATGTGCAGAGATCGTGAAAAGTGATGCCAACAACGCGCGGAGGCATGAAAGAGATGAAGCACCACCGCCACCTTCCCTGGATCACGCGCTTCTAATTTCCGCTTGGCTTGTATCTGAAAGCCTGGCACAGTCTGTGTGTGATAATCGCATTATTGATTAATTGATTGATTGATTGATTGATTGATTCATTTAATGATTGATTGATTGAATGATTGATTGATTGATTGATTGATTGATTGATTGATTGATTGATTGATTGATTGATTGATTGATTGATTGATTGGTGGTCATAGGTATTCTATGTGATGATCGCATATCTTCTTACGCGGTGGACTGTGTTGAACAGCAATTCTCAAGTTGATCACGCTGGGTCCCTGTGCTATTTTTCGCTGCTCCTGTGCGATCCATGATGGTTTCTGTGCTCCAGCATATCCAATAAAAGCAAACGAACTTCGGCGCTCCATAATGATTGGTTCAGTAACGCCCAGCTTCTTGAGAGAGTCCCTCGCTGCGTGCCAGTGATTTACAGCGGAATCCTGGGTGGCAATCAGAACAGCCTTCCTGTAGTAGCGCAAGAATGTATATTTTGCATCATTCAAGAATGCAACTTGTATTTATAATTGCAAACAATGGCGTCACTATTAAAGCAACCAAACATTCAGACAGGTGTTAATGCAAAACAACTTGTGGAAAAGCCAACAAAGACCCATCAAACTAAATTCTAACTCCAGTAGGGCGAGTAACATCGGCTTCAGTCTGGTAGACTGTGCTTTTCATCGTTAAATTAAATGTTAAATTAATTTGCTTACTTATCGGTTTTTGTATCAAGAATACAGGACTGTTGTTGTCGTTGTTGTTATTGTTGTGGTTTTACCTAAAGTGTCACTTAGCTTCTGCAGCTTTAATGACCATGCTGTGTGTAGTGTAGCGCATCTAAGCCCAATATATGGTCATGTGATACAGGTCAACGGACTCTCTATTTTAACATTCGTCAACTGGCGTTGAAATGATAGTTTCTTGGTCAGTGTTGCGGATGGTTGCAATCACCAAATGACTTAATACAAAAGATTAAAAAAGACCTGACTCTGGACAATACACAGGCACACCACAAAACAACACCAAGAAACACCCTTTCATATAGATGGCGTATGTCATAAAGAACGGTAAGACAAATTTACAGCAAGAGGCACACATACACCAACCCACACATGCGCACAGCCATTTCACACGGGCAGTGGCAGCCATGGACAGCTGTATCGCCCTTATTGAGGCTCATCAGATGACAAAACCGTCGGGTCAATGGACGGGAGAAACCTGTGTCTCAAAGACCCGCTTGCTGCAGAGGCGAGTGAAAAGCACTCCTTGAAGCGTCAGCTCCACGCCCAGGCCGTGGATTGGTGTATGTGTGCCCCCTGCTTTAATTAAGTTTGTCCTCATAAAGAACAACAGCATATTCTCAAATGCATGTCTCAAAAAGTGTAATATTTCACATTCATTCGTTTGTCTCGAGGGGCGGTCAAACCACACAAAAAATCCCTATTTGCCTTCAAATGAGTTAATATTAAAAATGTCAAAATTGCTGTCCTTTAGGTACGCAAAGTAATAACTAAGGAAACTGGCACTTACTCCCCAGTTATGGTGTTGAGATAATCTCTCAGTTTTTCACCAGAGCCAGCATCAGCAGAAGTATCAAACGCCTTTTTATCAATGACTGCACCTGTTCAGGAAAACGGTGAATATGTTAAAATAGATAATTTTAACATGTAGTGATACCACATCCCGTTTCCTCCATGTTTGGTCAGCTAATGCTGGTTATGAAGAATAGGCCGCCCCTTGTAAGAGAATCGGGATTCTGGAAAGAGGGAAATTTTTGCATTTGGTATATTCGCAATCCGCAAAATTGAGTTTTGGAATCCTAATCTTTGGAATTCGGAAAACAGCTCAAGAGGAATTCGGAACCCCACTAACGATTAGATCCGGAATCCAAGCTCCAGTGACCAAGAATCCGGAATCTAGAACCTGGAATCCGGAGATGTACAACTTGCATTCCTGAAGCCAAGACTGTCTTGGATCCCTTACATGGGGCGAGGCGAGGGAGGGGGGGATGACAATAGCCCTCCCCTCCCTAACATTTTACGGGCCACCCTCCCCCAAGCTTTACAATGTTCTGCGATACACGTATTTTATTTATACGCACTTTGATCCTTGCCTAGTATTTATGAACTGCGGAAATGAAATGAAAATGATTTCATTTCCGCAGTTCATATATGATTTATTTCATATATCATTAACACTCATTTCTTTCACGGGAACATATGAACCAACAATTGACCTGCTCCCAACGTCAGTGGCTTCATAGCTCAGTTGGTAGAGCATCGCACCGGTATCGCGAGGTCACGGGTTCAAACCCTGTTGAAGTCCTGAATTTTTTTCAGGCTTCTTTACGCAATTGCATAAATTGCGTTCACTGCGACGAACATTTCTTCATTTTCAATTGAGGGGGTTGTCCCAAATAGGGTATGTATTTTAGGATTTTGTTTTGTCCTAAACAGGGTCAGGGTTTCAAGCCTTCAGTGGCTCACTTATACCTAAATATTGGTCAAGTACCTCTTGGTTAGGATCATGACTATATTTGAAGCTGCTTTCAGGAGCCTTCTAATTTTTGTCAAAATCACAAATTAAAAAGCATTCTGGCTTCCGTGAAGCCGGTTCAGTGTATAACCCTTATTTTCATGTACACTGCTCTCCTCTATTTGCAGTGTTTGGAAGCATGTTATTAAGATTCCAACACTTTTAAAGTGAGCAGTAATTCTTTGTTTACATAGATTATTTCACACACGTGAACTTGCTCAAGCCTACAGTTTCAATTTACTGGGGAGGGGCATTAATCGTCGTTAATGGATGTCTTAGTCTTATTTCACCTGTTTTGGTATCTGCAACGACGATGTTAAACCCTCTTTTACGAAGAGAGTGATTCACGCCATTAACGTACAGATAAGCAATGCCACAAGTGTCTGTAGTTTTTCCTGGGTCGTCGCAGCCTTCGCTTCTAATACGCATATCCATGAACTTAACTGCAGATGATAAAAGCCACAGCAATTAGTCATGTGCATTGGCTATTTTCGAGTCCCCTATAATACGTACACTCTGTTTGCGCCCCCCCCCCCCCTCCCCCCCAATTTTAATTTCTGAAATGTGTACATGTGTACATGTGTAACTATTAGATTCAAAAATAGAGAATTCACCATTGGCACATCTCTTAAATTACACCTTGCTTTCCCTCCCCCCAAATTTGGCATAACCTTTTTTTTTTAATTATTATTATTTCTCCACTGTTACAGTCGTTCCACGAGAAATTGAGGACAATACCTAAGCAAACTTTTGTGGGGCAAACAAAGTTGTATTATGGGACATGTGCATGCAAGTTGCGAATTTTGAAACTGTAAAATATACTAGGCACTTGTCTGTTAGCAGAGCCTCTTTTCCCGCCGAATACGAGGAAAAAGAGGCCTCAGTGCTAGCAGGGAAACTATTGACATGAATATCCCGGATGAAATTCACATCTCGGAATCTCAGTTAAAAGGCCCCGATCGACACAAGCATTGAACAAGCAAATACACAAAAAATAAACAAATCAGAATAATTGAATAAATATTTTTATTCTTTAGTAAGCAAATTAAAAACATACCTGAGACTGCTCTCCTTTGGCGCGGTTTAAAAACACCTGCGAGAAGTGTAACAATAAAAATGCAATTTATGCATATGCCTACGCGCAATAGAATATCAACGAATTGAAGAGTTGCAAGCGCAATCCATTACAATGATAAATGAAGAATGGAGCTGTGTCACAAAATTTATTGAAGTTCAAATATAAAAATAACTATTCAAAACGAGAAAGGAAGGAACAATACAGCAAATCCAAACGGAGGCACGGCTGAACAGACTTGAAGAATATTACTGCACTTATCACAAACATGCGAACGTTAAAGGTCAAAGCCTCCTTCACAACTGCGTTTTTCGCTGCCGTCAATCATAATTACGATCACAAGCAAAGAACCTTGAAACACACAAACACACAAAACGGATCGAAATCCACCAGTCACAAATCACAAACCATGACCTTTTGAACCCGTTAAAGTAAAGTTTTGTTTCCTAAGAGGTCCGTTAAGATGATTGACGGCAGCGAAAAACGTAATCGTCAGTTGGCTTTTGAACTTCAGAATTCGCATGTTTGTAAATAGCGCGGGAAAAGGGATTACGATTGGCCAAACAGTTTTAAAGTTCATTTTTGTTGTCTCAGTAACGTCTGATATGTTCTTGGTTGAGATATTTATCTGACATGAGGTCTTTACTATTAATTTCTCAAGTTCCATAGCAAATATGGACTGTTCATTGGCCGAGGGCCAACCACATGGTCTGCAAATAACTGCCAGCAATAAATGGTCTGCTCATGCGCAATGTTGTCCAATATGTTTGGCTGCAAATAATTAATATTCTGATCATGTGTAAATAAAACCACGTTTTTCTCCTTCTTGCGATCGCTCTTGTGTGAAAATGGCAGATCGCCTCGCTTCCTGAAGATATTCATTCTGAAAAACAAACTCGGTGATCAAATGATAAAAAAAATCATTACACTCGGTTATCGCAAAACATTCTAATTGTCAGTGTGTTTCGCAGATCAATTATTTACCTCCGCCGAATAATTGACCTGCGAGACACTGACAAACTGATCACGATATTTTGCGCAACCTCGTCTAATAGTAGTCCATTTTACAGTTACAGGTGGAAACGAGGCTGGAGTTGACCTTGTTTTGATACAACCCTCAATCCTCCTTTATTATGTAAATCATGTCTTTCTTATGTGAACTAGTATTTTTTAAGCATAATTTCCGTAACTAAAAAGAGGTCTATATCAAAACAATGTCAACCTCGGCCTCACTTTCACTCAAAAGCTAGGTTACTAAGCCCACAACTGTAAAATGGTCTATTGTTGATTATTATTAAAGTGACCTGGGCATTCACGTGACAACAGCTCCTTTAAATTGTTTGTGCAAAGTTCGTAACTCAGAGTTTTACTAACCTGCTGGTGGCACTGATTTACATATCGCTGCCATCATTAAGATGGGTAGTAAAGGGGAAATAGTTTTCATCCTCAACAAAGGATCAGTGAAGTCCTCTTAGACCTGGCTGTTATGTTGCTAATCTGTTGGTGTAAATGACAATTGCATTTTCCCAATTTAGCCTAAAGAGGTTCTTCAGTATATACACAAATTTAGGCTATTTAGGTGCTTAAGAAAAAAATACATTGTAGCGCCTAGCTAAAAGTATTTAGTGGTATTCAACTCATTCTGTGGGTAAAACCTGTAAACCATTACAATTGCAGTTGTCTCCAAAGAGGATACTGAAACTTGACATATCTTATTTGCCCAAGGGTACACAATTTTTTTTTAGGCTAAACCAAGAGAGAATGATCTCATTCTCTCTTGCCTAAACAGGTTCATGTATAGAGGGTGCAAAAATACAGTAAAAGCCCGCGACTTAGAACCTGGTTTTTCAAACCTGTTGGGCTAAAACTTGCTAGTTAGGCCCCCTGCTATAGCTAAAAGCCCTTTCAGTGATTGAAAAGTACAAAAACATAATAAAAGATGGATTTTTTATGGTCTGTATGTATTGTTTGACTTAGATAAAAGGGTATCATTCGAACTATGAAAAAAAGAAGTAATTATCTTTTTTGGTTCCCATTCAATTTTCAGAAGCTGATTGATGTTCTCCTAAAAAACGTAGCTGTTAGTGATAAAAAAGAAGTCTCCATATCCGTTTATATCATTAAAATAACAGTTCTCTGATAAATGTCAAAGTATATCTTTAAAATTTGGTCCTTTAGAACTTCCTAAATTAATTCTTTTTAAGCCGATTTCTGACTTGATAATTTGGAGGAACACTGATCAACAAAGACGTTCTATGCCAGAGAAATCTAGCAGTTTATCAACTGTATATGAAAATTTAGCGCATGACATGTACATAGCAGATCAGAGAAAATAAATAAAAAGGCAATGAAAGGCTACCTGTAATAAAATTTCAGAATTGTCGATCAAAGCCTTTCTTTATAATATGTCTATGTCTTTCTAGACGATAGAAGGCAAATGTAACTGAGTTAATAAGTAATGGTGCTTTTACATACCCCGTAAAGTTTGACTCGCCTCGCTGAAGTCAACCTACATTAAATGAAAGAACTCCCTGTATAATCAAGGACAGAATTAAGTGCGGTTGGCCAAACTGCGTGGTTTCAGTTAAATGAGCAAAAGCTAAACAAATATAGTAACTTATATTGAAACCACGCTCAATGAAACGGTGTTCCGAATAATTCGAGAAAAAAAGCGAAAAAAATTATTATTGTCCTTATTACAAGCAAGTAAGAATTTATTTTTACTTTCCTTTCTTGTCCGTGAATTAAGGTACTGAAAATGTTGTTTGGGTGTTAAATTGTGTACTGGAGACTGTAATTTTTAATAGAGATTGGATCCTGTAAACTGGAGTGGCGTCAAGTTTCAAACAGCTAAGTAAACAGGATAGGTGATTAACTTTATTTCCAATTCATTTTTCTTTGATTTTACGATTTTGTGTGCCTTACCTTGTCGCTGCGTGGGAAATGATAGTCTGTTTAGTAAAATTTTTGTGTGGTTTTCTCATCTTTGTAAAAACTAATTAACATCACTTTCTTGCACTTAGTGCAGAGCTTCCAATTTACTGTAAATGTTCTAACAGTTTCCTTTCTCGAGTGTATCTAAAAGACTTTTTCTTGTTTTCCGTTTTCGTGCACACTTCAAAAGTCGAACAAAGTTTGAGCTGCGCACGCGTGAATTCATCTTCTTCTTGCTTCAAATGTAAACGAACTAGATTAAAAAAATTTGTTGCCTCTGTCAAAAATCTGCTTTGTTACTGCTTGGGTTATTTAGGATCTAAAAAACGCTGGAATATCATAGTTTCAAGACTGAAGCACAATGAAAAGACTGTAAGGCTTTAAAAAAAGCCTTACACACGGTACCTTTAGAGACGTTTACCCTCTTTTTTAATTGTAATTTTATTTCAATATTAATAGTATGCACTATAGCGAATAATATTTCCATTTTAGAATGTATTGCGTTGTCAATAGACCTTTTGCAATAGTTATTCACGTGCATGGCCAACTTCCTGTAAACACGAAAACGATTCTTTTTGAAAATGATTTTAGCAGGAACTAAAACTGCGTTTAAAAATTAGATAGGCAACCTGTAAATTTTCAGCCGTTAGTCTCAAAAGAAGAGATGTAACGGCCGCCAAAAGATAGAAGGATCAGTGCATGGAAAAAACTAATCTTGTCGCCTAGTCACGTTGTGTGGTTTTCGATAACAATCCCTTTCAAATACTGAAATTGTCTTACAGTCATCAAATCTTTCCCATACGTATCGAGGGTTTCACCAAATTTTATCCACTGGTTATATTATCGCCCGGCTGTAAAAGGCTTATTGCAAGTGTCAATCCCTCTTTAGTGTCTAGATCTCTACGCGGAAAAAACGTTTTCTTATGAATTTTTTTTTTTCAGGCTAGTTTTGTCCAATATAGCGCACTAATTGTATTTTATTTACAAGTTCTCACCACACAAAATTATCTTCTCGGTTTAATTCTTTTAACTGACTTTGCAAATTTTATCCTCGACATTCTTTTAAAATTAATTCTTGCAAAAAGAGTGAACAATGGATGTAACGTTATCTTGGTTCTAATTCTATAATAAATAACACTCCACTGCGAAAATTCGATCAAATTATGCCTGGTCGCTCTCATTTTGCTCAACTTATCATTATGCGATCTTGATCGAAGGGATTAATGCCCCGAGCAGGGCTTTCGAAGCCCAGAGGCCAAACCCAAAGGGACATCATTAGGGCATACACAGAATAATTGCCCAGAATCGAGAAGGGATTGAAATTCATCCCTAACCAGCTAACGATGGCCAAATATTGAAGATGTCTGCCAAATGCTATAAGATCAGTCCACCCTGCGAGCAAAGGTTGAAAAAACAAAAAATAAACCAACTACGCAAATGACAAGCGACGCTAAACTCTAAAAGCCAATTGCAATAGAGAATCCTCTGCTCGCAAGGTGGATGAATCAGTTGTTAATTGTTCAAGAAGAAAAAGAAGAAGCTAGAAGAAGAAAAACAGCAAAAAAGACTTAGTGGGCAGCTCAGATACATCTTATTCCGCAATATCAGACAAAAACAAGGCGGAATCGGTGCGGTCCTCCTTTATTTATCACACTTGCATGTCTACTGATTTCAAATTTATACAGAGTAATAAATCACTTGAAAAGTTTTACGACATCACCCCTTTTTCAGTCAGCACCTTTTTAACAGTTAGATAAATACTCTGTAAAGGATAAGAAAAAACAATCAGCAATTTCAAAAGCCCTGAACAGTAAAGTAAACTTGACTTAACCGATGCCTTTAAGACCGCCTCATTTCAGTTTTCAAAACAATCATCTTCATCGCCTTCTGAAAGAAAGAAAAAGCATAGCCAATTATGTTTAAACGAAAATGAATGGATAAATACTTAAAATGCTAAGTTATAACTGAACATGACTGAATATCAAGCGAGCTGTAAATGTGCTCATAGACCACTGCATGCGTATTAATCTTGGCTGAGGTGCGGAGCCGTGGAGTACATGATCGCTGATCTCATTTGCTTTTGGTAGCATATGGTAAAGAAGGAGTCCTTCTGACTTTAACACCTTGTTATAGATTCTTTTGTCCCGTTTTTCTAAGAACTCACCACGCCTGAGCCACTCAAATTCATCCCCTTTGAGGGTTAAATTCTCATTTTTTCGACAAGCATCCCCGTCCTTTTTAAATGGGAATCACCACCCCCACCACTTCCCACCGTTCCCGAGCCCAACATATTCCATACAATTCAAGTTGCATATGAAGTTCCAACAACATATAAGGCCCGCTTGAACGTAATAGATCTTTACTGACTTCACACTCCATTAAATTTTCAGTCATCCTGAAAACTAACTGTTTCCGAATTCGAACCGGGATGATGAAAGCTTTACTTTGCTATTAAGGAGAGCTATTCACAATTTATTTGTTTCCGTTGTTTTAATGGTAAGTCGTGTAAAGCCACTCAGAAGACAATCGCAAACTCATAACATCAAAATTCCATTCTGTAGATCAAAGCCAACATTTTCTTATTTTCGTCTAAGGAAACATTCGACAGTGTTAACTTAAAAGACGTAGATTTGGGGCTGTTATGCTGTAATTCAGCGAAGTTATAATTGTTTCAGATATTACGCTAGAAATGTTTTGAAGTTCGCCTTTAAAACATCTTGTGGCCCCCCTGTAAGTCACCTGTTTCACAGTTGCTTCCAGTGTATCCAGCCACGCAATCACAGCGATAACCTCCAACAAGATTAACACACGTGGCTCCGTTCTTACACTGAGCAGGTACGCATTCGTCGATATCTGCGAATTTTAAAATAAAACCATTGAATTGTGTTAAGTATTACTTGCATATAATTACCTGAACTGACTACACTCAGAAGTGACAATATGTTTAATGAGCTGTTGGTTTTTTTTTTGGTCCACTTTTAAAACCCTTAAAACAGATTGGAATCAAAGATCCCCCCCCCCCCCCCTCCCCCTCCTCACAAAGAAAGTATATATACCATAACGTTTAGTATATGTCTCTGGCTTTCGATGTTCAAGATGGAAATGTATTACAGCTTGCATGACAAAAATTCGTCCAACGTGGTGGTGACGATGATGATGATGACGATGATGACGATGATGATGATGACATACTTTATTTATGCACAGTTAAAATATCAGATAAATAATAGAGTAAAAAAATTCTCTATAGATTGAAGTTGTACATATTTGCTGTGTGGGGGTACTGATCAGCACTAAACCCGTGAATTTGTTTCTTAAAGTCATCTAGAAAATTTCCTTTGCGTAGATCCTCGGGAAGATGGTTCCATAAGACTTCATAAGTAAGCACCACTGTAACGTTTCGAGTAATACTCTGTGGTGTCGGAAATGACTTCTTTTTAGAGTTCCAAGTATAAGTACAGATGACTGAGCTGAGAATACTTAGTTATAACTTCAGCTCAGTTTTGATCAAGCAAGTGGACATCCGGCCAAGACATGGCCCCTTTAAAACTGAAGCTTTGATTTACTTGTTTCACAGTTGCTTCCACTGTATCCATTCACGCAATCACAACGATAATTTCCAACAAGGTCAACGCAAGTGGCTGCGTTCTGGCATGGAGCAGGGGCACATTCGTCAATGTCTATGAATAAGAAGAAAATCATTTGACCATTGATTAAAACCATTCTCCTATTTTTAAGTTACAAATGCAAAAATTGAGTTTTTCAATACTTGTTTCACAGTTGCTGCCACTGTATCCAGCAGGGCAATCACAGCGATGACTTCCAACAAGATCAACACATGTGGCCCCGTTTTTGCAAGGATCAGTCACACACTCGTCCACATCTATGAATTAAATTGAAAAATTCTTCATTCATGTCGTGTTGTGCTGCAACCAAACTGCGAATTAATCTCACACTTAACTTAACCTTTCAATATTTACAAGAAAGCTGAAACAATATACTTTGAAAAAAATCACTTTACTTGTTTCGCAGTTGCTTCCAGTGTATCCGGCCACACAATCACAGCGATAACTTGCAACAAGATCAACACATTTGGCTCCGTTCTGGCATGGAGCCAGCGCACACTCGTTGATGTCTAGAAATTGGGAATAATGGTTATTTGATGGCAGTAGGCTGTTATTTTACTACTCGTCAAACTTCCACCAGCTTTTGTACGCTACGACATTAGGCCACTTCTGTGTTGCCTCAAGCCTCTTTTTCAAACCGAGGCTAAGTGCAAAGCCATTGATATGAATACGATTTTTTATTCTCATTTAAATAAAACTCTTTTCCACAAGAAAGGTTTTGAACTTAGCCAGTAGGTTTGAAAGTGAGAGTTTTTGGAACTCGGAAGTGGCCTTTTCCAGAAGGCTTCCTTAACCCAAACATAGACTGAGAACTCATTACGGGGAAAATATAATTTAGTAGTGGTATGGTATAGCTGGGTATAGGCACAGCTCGGGAAATTATCTCTCACCTGTTTGGCAGTTATTTCCAGTATAACCAGATTTGCATTCACAGCGATAACTTCCCGCGTAATTGATACACGTAGCTCCGTTCTTGCATGGGTGGTTTACGCACTCGTCGATATCTGTCAATACATTTAAGTTACAAATGAACTTTATTTTATCCATTGCTTAGCCACCTCTACGTCGAGAAACTATTATTAGTTAGCATAGAAACAGGGCCATAGACAGTGTGCTGAAGAGACTTCAACCTGAGTGACGCTTTTTTTGTCGATATTAAAATTTAATCACGGTGAATGTCCCGGGGGAATGGGCATACGGGAAGGCTCTTCCCCGAGGTCCTCTTACAGACCGTAATGACAGATTTTACTTCCCTTTAATACTATATACTTCAACCAACAAAAAAGGCAATTGAGAGGTTAAGCATCACGTTTACGCCAAACGGCAGACGCGAATTTCTATCCCATGACCAAGTTTTCCCTTGACTTGACCGTTTACTGTCATTATTTCTACACATAAATCAGTAGTTTCACGCAATTTTTTATCCATGAGCATTGTTTTGAGCTGTTTTTATCTGCTCATTTTCTATTTTGAGAAATTCTCAACTTAAATCTGACGTTTGCCATTTACCGTATACGTAAAGCGTAAACTCTCTAATATTCTTTCATATACCTGAAGCTTGAAAAAGGTACTCCAGCTTACCCCTTTCGGGTGGAGTCTCCGCGCTCCTTATAGGTTGTAGGGAGTACCTCAGGGAGGTGAATGACATCACTATGCAATGATCCATTGCGTTACTTGAATCAGTTTACTGCTAACCTCATTAATTTTGTTTTCTTTGTTTATCAATGAACACCGATGACGGTCGACATCACTGCCGGATAGCTCATTTGGCAACGAGAATATAAAGAGTACGGATGGTAAATAATACCTGTTTTGCAGTTTCTCCCATAAAATCCGTTTATGCACTCGCAGCGATAACTTTCTGCCATATTGACGCAACTACCTCCATTCACGCATACGTTGTTCTCACAAAAATCTGAAAAAATATATATTGCAAAATGCTGAAATATTCTTCTTTCAACGTTTATAATTCCTTTTACATTTCACTGAAAAAGCCGTCTAGCCTGGTTGTAACTGCCCACTACGTGTATGGTACAGGATAGCCAGTCATCTGACAATATTCGACCAAAATGCATCCATGCCCTTCGAAATCCTATACATGTGCGGTCAGACATGATGACCATACAGATCAAATACTAAAAACTATAACTTTAGAAACTTCTATTATTTGCTTTATAGTCTTTGACCAAAAATCAAATATTATTTGATATAATGCATTTATTTCGCACAACTTTTCTGGCTTAATCGGCTAAAACGAGTGAATGATTTTTGAAAAAAATACCAACCTCGCTCGCGCAACTCTTTGCTTGGCTGCCGATCACGATACTCAAAAAACGCTTTTACGATTACTGAAGTCGGACAATTCAACCTTTCCCGAATTGAATACCTGGATATAGCACATGTGCCAGAACAATGAACTTGATAACATATACCAACATAGTTAAGGTAAGCTAATCTTTTCGTCTATAATACCGTGTACTTTCTGTATTTTTTGGAAAATAGTACATCTTTTCTTGCTCAGTATAAAGAGAATTATTCCCATGGAGCCCGATAGATATGAAGTAAACTCACTTTTATACATCTTGCAACATTTAAGCGTTTCTATGCAATAGAGTCGGTTGCATGATCCCTTGTAAAATCCAGCCATATAGTATCCATCATCACAGCTACTTAGGCCTTTATTATCAAACGATGTAGTAATGGCTTTATCTATACACTTCCCATATTGGTTCGGTAAGCTATCTGGCTTGCAGCACTTTCCAAGTTCAATGTTAGAGAGCCAGTCCTCCTCGCTGGTACGATACAAGCCTTGCAAGAAGTAGCCTTCAGGGCATAGTGCCCATTTGTTACCACTTTAAAAAAAAAATAAAATAGGGAAAAAAAAGGAAAAAGCAAATAACAAGTAAAGAAAGTTTAGAATACCAGTAGGGCATTACGATCATGGCATGAATCGTATGTAAAAATATCAATTCACTTGAATTAAAGAGCAGTTTTTTCATTCATAATTATCTTAGTTTAAAACTTTTACCGTTACCGTGAGGTTTAAAATGGATTAAAAGCCGTTGGTCAGAGATACCTTTTCAGACCGCGAGCGGTCGTCCTCCTTTCCTCATTTGCCACGCGGAGAAGAGATTGGCTTCCGCCCTCGTTCCTCGCGGCTTCACCGCCCACCCCTCACACGTGCTCTCGATCTCCGAGCTCAAAAGAAAATAGGAGACTGCTCCTAGTCTGATACGTTTTGATCTTTGTGCAATACTGACTTCTCTGGGAACAGATGTATAGCTTCACAGTGAAACTACAAGGCGAATTTCCAAAAATATGTTCTGTTTCTTTCAGTTCTTTCTTGAATTTAAAGGAAGTCTTCAAGAAAGAACTGAAATTTCCGTATTATATATCTAGCCGGATTTTTTATAACATTATTGCCAAATGGACCTTTTTGCGTCGAACAGTTTTTTTCGGCCAAAAACTATTCTTCAAAGTAGCTATTATAAAAACTAAGAGTGCAACCATTGCTTTTTTCTCTTCTGGGCCTCCTTTCCTTCTCCTCGCTCTTTCTTTTTCTCATTTCCTTTTCCTTCATTACTGTCAGTTTTGGAGCTTCTCGGGCTAAGCTAGGAAACATGCCTTTTGACGCCTTTTCACTTAAATGACTGCAAATTTCGTTAGGTTGGTTTTCAAAAAGGGGCTAGATATATTGTAGTAAATATAACCCGCTTCAATCTAATTTAAATAAAATGACTCGATTTAGTCACAAAATTGTGGCGGTTTCTAAGTTACTCAATACTCACCTATTCAATTTAACCCACCAGTCGGCAATTAAACAAGTTGACTGGCTCTCTCTATTCGGCGAAGGTGCCTGGCAGCATTTAGCTTTTTCTAGTAGATATATTTTATCGTTGTCCCCTCGATTTGTATTGCGTTCCATTCCTGTCATGTATTCCATAGTTGAGTCACATAGTGACCATCCTTTTTTATCGAAGCTATACCACCAGTTCGCCATGTTACACTGACCCCAGCAAATATCCACCATAAGAAAATAAGCCAAAACGAATACCAGGTATTTCATCTCTGTAGCTTTTTTAAAAAAACTAATATACAGTCAGGCGGAAAAAAGTTAAAATAAATTGCATAGTGCAGCATTATGTACTAAGCTTTCGGCTTCCGGTCTAAATTTTGAGATGCCGGCCAAAATTTAAAGTGGCGATTTCACTAAGATGGAATGGTGGGGGCAAAAAACAATTAAATATTATGGATCAGTTTTGTTGTTCTGATAGCATAGTGCCGTAGTAACCATTTTGACAAATTAGGGATCTGAAGAAACAACGATAAGGACAAAAACGAAAACAGCAAAAAGCAGTAGGGGTAGGCTTAGGCTAAACGTCAAACATTTCATGGGATGAACTAAACTCTTATTTTGGGTCGACCCAACAGACGATCTTAACTTAATTTAGCTCGGACGTCGAACTTAGGACGCGTCGAACCAATCAACTGAATCGGACCAAAAAGCAATAGCTTAGCCGAACGAGGCTAAAAATAGGCTATCATACAAATTTTTAATTGATTAGTTTTAAATTAGTTCGTCGCATGTGAAGATCGACGTTTGATCCGTAGAAGATCTTTAAGTGTATCATACGTTTTGTGGACGATCCAGACTCATTTAGACGAGCTTAACTGAGCCAGACGTCGAACTTTTCATGAAATTAACTCACTAAGTTTGGTTCGTCTCATGAAAAGTTCACGTTTGACCTAGTCCTTATAGCAAAGCAGTCTTTGCACGTGATCACGAGTTTTTTGTACATTTCTTTACTTCGACGTCGTGAACTTCCTAATCTTTAGGTTTATAGAGGGCGTGAAGAAAGGAAACGATCGATTTTACTTTATGTTTTTGAACATAGATACCACAAGGTCAATTGTTGTTGTTGTTGTTTTTAACTACCTATTTTCAAGCTTTTTTTCCAACATACCTTGACGCAGTTCGGCGATCACTAACTTCCGTTGTAGCAGCAGCGGACTATAAACAGCCTCAAAGGTATCGCTTACCTTACACACTGAGAAGCAAACTAAGAGAACAGTAGGATAGCTAAAGTGCAATAATAAAATATTACTTAAAGTTACAAACCAATGGATCACAGCTAGATAAATAACGCACTAAAAGTAATAAACTTTTTACAGGTGTGAATTTCTTTTTGAGCATGTGGTTTTAAAAGATATCTTCCCAACCTCTTTCTTTTAATATATTAGCTATTTCTCATGTTTGCATTTGAAAACGTTTAGTTGAATTCTCTCAATAGAAATGAATAAGTTTCTTTTTATCATATCCAACGTGCTATGCTAACTTGTTGCTTTCAGAGCAAATTAAACTGATAATGCGACTCGATCATGTACAGACATTTGGTCAGTTTATAATTTAGACAAATACATTAGTGAAGGGGATACTCTCAGAATCATGAGCAATCGACGAATTCGAATCTTCAGTAATCGTTGCTTGATGCTAACCTACAAAATTAAAAGTAAAATATACTCTTTCTTTAGGTGAATTTAGTTTCTATGATCCCCTCCAACCCACTGAAATTTTGGAGGATTCAAAACTGAGTCCCTTTTTGGTGGCGAAAAAAAGGTGATATAATATTTCAAAAAACAGTGTCCCCACGGTACCTTAATGCAACATTTAGTACCAGTCTTATGGAGAAAAGTTTAGAAAAATTTCATAGAAGAGAGAATTTTATACGTGATAACGTGTCTGAGCATTTGACCTAACGCGAAAAAAAAAAAGAAAGAAAAAGAAATTTTATTGAAGATTTACTGTTATAAAACAATTTAGTAAATACATACAGAAAAAATCCAATCGCTTTTGTTTTCCTCAATAAGTTGTCTTTTTTCACTCGGAGACAACGTTTAAGAATACACAACGACGATGTAAATATTGATGTTTGTTTTCTTTAGCATTGATCCGCAAACTTTGCACTGGATAAAGACGGCTCTTTTGATTGCCCGTTATTATGGTAAACTAAGCCACAATTTGCAAATAACGTTATTGGCCCTATGAACAGTGTACTTAAAGTTAATTAACTACAACGGAAATCACTCTCGACTGATTTAAAAAGATACATTTTGCTTATAACGACGGAAAAACGAAGGAAGCTTGTCAGGAACTGAAAAGGCCGTGTAATCGTGGTAAATCAGTAATTGTTTTACGATGAAGTCACTTGGAATCATAGTTAGTAAAGGGCCCCCGGGGGTACTGTTGGAAGTTTCAGTAGAGGTGTGCCACCCAGGCCTTCAATCCCCGACCCTGCAATCGTCGTTCATTTCGCTGTCCCTTACCATGTACAACCTGGTTCATCATCAAGATGTTTTGCGACAATTGAGTTCAATACTGATGTTTTATCATTCGATCACCGAGTTTGATTTTTAATGAACATCTTTGGGAAGCGAATCGATCTGCCATTTTCACTCAAGACTGAGATAGCAAGAAGGAGAAAAGCGTGGTTTCATATACGCGACAGCAGAACATTATTTGTCGCCAAGCAAAGTTGGGTGACATTGCGCATGAGTAGACCATTATTTGCAGGTCACGTGGTTGGCTCTTGGCCAATGAAAAGGAAGAAAAATTGCATCGAATGATAAATAGTTTTAATGGATCACCGTACTTCAACAGAGGGGGCATAGCTCAGTGGTAGAGCATTCGACTGCAGATCGAGAGGTCACCGGTTCAAACCCGGTTGCCCCCTTCATCTTTGTAGTTTTTTTTTTTCTTCTTTTCTTTTAAATATACATTTCGTAAATGTATACAGATTTATACTTTGAAATGGAAGGAATGTGTAGAAGACAAAACTTTAACAAAGTATTCTTTGTAAAGCTATGAATATATGAAAATCATATATGTTTGTAAGTCGCTCAGCTGTCGCGGTTCAAACCTTTGACCTCCCACGAGCTAATCTCGTACCTCAGTTTTTTAGGGTACGAGTTTACCCACGAGCTACGTTCTATTCGCTGAGTTACAAAGGCACTTTCGCGTGGAGAGCAAACCTCTTGGGTCAGTAATGTTGAAAGCGAAATGTAAGGTGTTAAACAAAGAAAGATGAAAACGTTGTTGACTATCCATATCACACAACTACTAACAGGGTAATAAATATCCAAGCAGAGCGCGAGGTAGCCTTCTTATCCGCGTGGTTCTAAAAATATTTGCAGACGAATTACCTGTGGGGATGCTCTCTCTATCTTACCCTTTACACTCTCTTGCTAAAACCCATTGTAGTCACTAGGCTTAGATGTTATGCTACCTCAAATAAACACCCACAAAGAAAATAAAGTTATTGTGTTCAATGTTCCCATTTTTTGTCACTTTTTATTCATGTTTCAATTACTTTCGAATGTAATTAATTGTAGCCAAATGCAGTATCACTACATAATTTAAAGAGGGATGGTATGTATAACTACCCCCGTTATAGTAATAAATTTTACTTCCTTTTTTCACATTGTATTCTAATTTGTTCCATTTTCTATTTCCCTTTTAAAATATTACATGTTTATGAATGATATATATCACCAAAGTTGGCGGTTTTTATACCCTTAACTTCGGGGCATGGAAATATTACAAGGTATCTTATACAAAAAAGAATCAAAGAAAAGTCTTAATTTGTGTTAATAAATAATAATTAAACTCTCAGAGCGATTTTAAAAATCCTTTAAAACTCGATAGGTCAGCAGCTTTTTTTAAAGGAGTTTCTAAAATCACTGCACTACAAAAGAATGGCTACTTATTTTAAAAGTCAGATTATTCTTACGTTTCAATCAAAATCTTGAATAATTCACCAGTATTGACGACCTCTATTTTTAACACAATGTCGTTATCTTTTATCGTTATGAAAACTTGCTTCGCTAGAAATTAATTTATACAAGACTTAAATTCTGATCCTTTATAAGCAACAGATCAAAATTCAAAACCGCATAATAACTTCATAACAATAATGATAATAATGATAATAATATCATAATATATATAATAATAATAATAATAATAATATCAATAATGATAATGACAATGATAAAAAATTAATGATAACAATAAATAACATTTGCCACTCTTTAAACTGTAGGGCGAATAAGGGATCAGTTGAGTGGAAAAGCGTTAGTTTTTATTGGTTATTGGTTGCCTAGGATACCATCGAATAATCATGACTTTACAAAACTTGTCCATCAAAACAATCCCACAAATCTTCGCGCCGAGAGCTTGCGCAAAAAACAGTTTATGGACTGCGCTCGAAAAAAACTTCCTAAAAGATGTTTGCTCATATTTAAACCATAAATTTCGGGTAAGTTTTACTTTACCATGAACTTACCTCAAGAAAGTACTTCTAGATATTGACTATCAAAACCAGTTTATATAAAGAAATACAAAACAGCTCTTTTTGCCCTCATTTCTTTTTAAGACAAAAAGTCTTTTACGTTCATAAAAACGTGAAAAATCTACCTTAAAAGTTAAATCGAAATTAGAAACTGAACTAGCATATCCTCTGCCTCGAATGAGCTTTTAGAGACGTTTTTATCATTCATTGACTGGGTTTAAGAGGAATCGTCTTGAGCTACAGTATAGAGCGTTCCTTTTAATTTATCTTTTCATTTGTTCTACTTGAGCAACGGTGTGACTAATGCCGGACACTTCAAGCAGCCCGTCAAGGCAACAAGGTGTCAATGTTGTAGTTGAATCCCTTTTAAGGATAAACAACTATGTAAACCAATATTATGGTAAGCTTTTTGCTAAGGGTCCCAACCCTGATAACCTAGGCTGGTTACTGGTTTACACTGAGAACAGAATTAACCTACAATGGTGTACAACTTAAAAATATCCAAAGGATATTTCCTTAAGGTATTCTGTTTAAGGAAAACCGCAGGTTTCGCGAAAACGATTTTCTCATAGGTCACTACTCGGATAGTTTAGTAGTTTGCTGTTATTTCGTGAACTTCTAATCTGGTTTAAGGTAGCGATCAACTTTGCATTGCTCGAGTCGGCTGACTTGATTCTTCTCTCTTGAGCTTCGATAATGACCTGCTTGGCTTGAATCACTTCTTGCATTTCCTTCTGTTCTTTGCGAAGCTCAGATTCAACGCTCACCAAGCGATCAAGTAACTCCTTCATTTCTTTGTCCTTTTCTTCACGCAGTTTCTGAAGACTCTTCTCGCTCTCGGCGAGTCTTTCCTTGAAGGAAGCAACCAGCTTATGCGTGCTGGATTCCTGTAAAATTAACTGCTCATGTGTCGAAGCTAGATTCCTTTTTGTCTCCAGCAGCTCCTCACGAAGGTCACTGAGCTCTTGTTCATACTGAAAGAAGAGTAACGAAAGATGTATTCTTGAAATCTCTCGAGTTGCGAACATCAACTTCTTCACAGAGTAGGAAATTAGTGACAAAAATAATGATACAATGAACTTGACATTCGACGTATTTTTTATGTTGTTGTTGTTTCAGCGGGGTTAGGCGAAAGAGGGTGATATAAAAACTTTCCTGCGCTTCCATTGACATCAACAACAATAAATTGATTTCTGCGTGAACTATTGTGTTTCAAAACTATTATGGCTCAGAACGAAGCTATAAAGAAAGGAAATTTTAGCTAAAAGGAGCATACCCAAAATCCATAAACTAGAACAAAACATCGACTCAAAATACATCATATGTTAAGTTTGAACATTTATTATTATTTGCATCAAGAGATAGAAAGAGTTGTTTCAGCCTTACCTCTGCGGCTGTTTTCGGTTGAAGGACGTCATGGCCATTCTCAAAATCTTCTGTCCCTATCCTCGGTGGCATTCTCTCCCAGATTGTACTGTTACAAAATAGAAAATTAATCATGAAAAATAAGACGTAAAATATAAATTGTCGTTTTGATAGGCTGCAGGTTGAGCTTGAAAGGCGTAATCGAAGAGATTACATGCAATTTGATTGTATTTTGCAAAAGCTGTCTTTTGTTTATCTTCCAAAGCAACAAGAATTGATTTTCATTAGAAAGGTTGCGCAACAAACAAGAAATGCTTGGTTTATTGAAACCTCAAGGGGTTTGATAAATAACTTCTACCATTAACACTCACTTAACCCTCTGAATAGTAAAGCAATTTACTGACCGTAAAAAATCTACATGATAGAGTTCATCTGCACTTACGGTTTTCGTATTCAGGTCATAGAAGCTCAAGAATTGAACTCGAGCGGCACCAGAAATAAGTCGAATACGATCATATTTAAGTAGGGATCGGATACGACCAGGAAAGAACAAGTGAGATTTGTTTTTGCAACATCAAACTCCTTTACTAAATCTAAAGGGTATTGGAGTACATGTGCAGATGTTTCAACTGCCGTCCACTTATAAAATCCCAAGACCGTCCGAAACACTTACAGAACACTTACCCTAACAAGAACTGAGGTCAAAGCTATTGACTGAGTTTTTCCAAATGATTCATAACAATTGAAAAACTAATAAAAAGGAGCATACGGCATTTTATTAATTAAGTACACTTCTTGGCCTTCTTTTCACGAGACGTAAGCTTGCTTTTGTTTATAGAAGAAAAGAAATTGCTTGGAGTTCAAGAAACTTTTCCTTCGAGGGATTTAAATATAAGGACATATCAGGGGTCTTACATATATCATGAACCGGGTGGGGGTGGTGGATGATGATAATCCATTGATGTGTCTACAAAATATTCCCAACCTTATCTCTGTAGTGAGCAAAAAATTCACAACCCATTCTTTGACATAATGTTTCTAACCAGGGCTTCCAAAAAATTTAATAACCGAAACCCAACCGAACCACCAAATTCTGCCAACCAGCCCCCTTGATAAAGGAGTGCTCCCGTAAGACCTATGTTCGTGCTCAAAGAAATTCCATCAGCACAGCACTGAAAAACCAACCCGCCGACGCGGCCGTTGCGGTATCTCCACAGAAAAATGCTGAACTTGTTTAGTGGTAATTGGGGTATATAAATGTCATTTTGCATTTATTGTGACACTTACCCGGTTGGACTTGGTGTCCGAGGCATCTTTCGCACCCTTCTTCTTCCAGTTCCTTCCACGCTGCTAGCCACACTGTGCCAACTCTCCTCGCTTCCGCTGGAACTGCTGCTGGTTCGCGATGGACTGCGAGCCACGTGACCGGGATTGAGGAACTTCGTTGCACTGCCACTTGTGCGTGATGATCTGGGGGATGAACGAGGTGAAGAGGATGACGAATAAGCGTCTTTATCGCCAGATGACCTCCTCAGAGAATCGGTAGATGCATATGGAGACGGTTTGGGAGTTGTTGGAATAGGAGGCGACGTTCTGTTGAGAGAGGAAGTCCGACTTTGATCTGTTGTCATCGAAGGGTTGTTGCCAGACGGAGATCTTCGAGGTGAGACCACACCGTTACCGTATCTTTGTCGCGAATCAGGGACAGCCCTTAGCTCTTTTTTATGGGTGCTATCTGCTGACCTGTTGAGACTGTTTGAACTTGATTTATCTCCCTGGTAAATTACCCGAGTTTCACCAGCGTGATCAGCATCCACATTTGTAACAATTTGAGGCGCTTCCAAGCGAGACCGACGTCGCGAATCCGACTTTTTGGGCGGCGTGGGAGGCCTTTCCGAAGAACTTTGGTCACGTTCAAGTGAATTTTGATCAGTATTATCATCTGAGGCAATCGCTCTCCGATAAGACCTGCGACGAAGACTGCTGTGTACATCATCACGGTAAGATACTCGTTTCCTCGGTGATAAACTAGGAGGATCAACATCGGAGATGGGAGACAGAATCGAATTATCATAGCGAGACACTGTCAGACTATCTGGCGGAGGCGGGGTCGGTGAACTACCATTGTAGACAAGATTTGCCTCCGGTTTGCTCTCATTCGATGTATTTTGGTTGCGTCTGGGTGATTTCATGATCCTTATTTGTGAAACTGGCGTGAGCGTTATGTTGTTCTTCTCTTGGTCAGTCACAAGGTCTGAGGACGACGCCCATTTCCGGTGCGCAACCAGACTTTCATTTCCGAGAGCGAAATTTCTCTCAGAATCGTGGTATATCTCTTGGAGCGACTTTAGAATAAACTGTAGCGGCCGAAGGGTTTCCAGGGTATCCTAAAAAATGTACCGAGAGGATTTAATCGTCAGAAATGGAAACATTTAAACACAAAGGGCGCAATTTCAGAGAGCTAGAACTTAAGAGAGACGCACTAGGCAAAACTCTTTGAAACAGAGGGTAGCTTAGCGGAGTTACAATTGCCTCATCATCATCATCATTATCATCATCATCATCATCATCATCATCATAAACTTTAATACAGTGTCTAAGCGTTTTAACGCCTCTTGGCAGTAATTGAGGGCACATAAAGAGATGCAGAGAGTCGTGGAACGGTGTTTTTCCTCGAGTAATTTAGCCTGCAGACAAGAGACGACCGGAAATACGTCAGCGTTAGCAGGCCAGGAGAAAATCAGTGTAAGAGAGGAAAATACAAATTAAGACGTTAACAAACTAACCTGGTTCATGGTACTGGTCTGATCTTTAAGGATGTTAAACATAAGAGCCAATTCCCGTCCACTGTCGATGATTCCTTCATATTGGTTTTCAATAGTGTCAGGCCTCGACTGTTGGCAAGAAAACGAAAAGTGAAAAGTTAGATTGCTTGCAGTCCGCCTTTTCTCTTGGCTCCGTCGGGTTCTCTCGGGTTTGTTGTTCCGACAGTAAGCGTTCAGGGGAAAAATCCGTTCGCGCGTACGCGTGCTGCCCCTGTGACTTTGAAGAAAATAAGAAACTGCTCGCAGTCTTGTAAAAGTAAATTTCTTTTGTGATCAAGCAGAATCTGATATTAGACGTCATAATCACTCATTTACGTCGGCATAGTGCTGGAATGTCTTTAGGAAAGAGATGATCTCGTGCTTAAGGCGAACTTTAGAACCAAGCAATTTTAACTTTTATTGTGAACCAGAAATGTAAAGTGCTTGAATAACGTTTTTCATTCCCTCTGCATCAGCGAAGTGTCCTTTGAAATTAAAAACGACCATGACAATGTCGACTTTGATTAAGCAGCATTCTTATCAGTTGTACTGATATTTGCGACAACTTTTCTCTTTTTAGTTTAATGAAACAACTACTCAATTTATAACTTACTGAGATATCATCAAGAAATCTGCGCATGTTGACGAATTCCTTTTCCACGAATCCATTCATGAAGCCCATGTATTCTTCCTTTCCACCAAATCTGTAAAATAACGGTACATGTCGATAAATACCAGCTTGACGCCTTAAAATCTTTAAGGATGTTTCTAGGCCGATATTTGGGAGTGTTGTTAGGGGCTTACACCCGGGGAAGAACTCAACAAAGTTTTATACGGGAAGGCTCCGCCCTGAGGTCCAACGGCTTACGCTGTACCATTTTGGACAGAAAAGTTACCCCTTTCGTAGAACTTTGCATCCCTTTTAACCGCTGTAAACGCGCTGTCTTTAAAATATAAGTAAATCACAAAACCAGAACGTTTTCTCGACTTATTCACAGCCATTAAATGTATCTGTTAGCCCTTTTGGGCTTTTTAACAGACCGAAATGACAGACTTTCCTACCCCTATATACACGTCAACTGGTAAAATCCGTATCCTTTCATACACCTGAAGCCTGAAAACGTACCCCGTTTGAGCGGAGCCTCTCCATAAAGGCCATTATAGGGAGTACCCCCCGGGGTGAATACCTCCTACCCCCCATCACCTTCCCCCACATCGGAATTCACACCAAATCAAACAAGGGGACTAAGTCCAGGGTCAAAAGTCGAACTTCACATGGGACGAACCTAATGCTAGTGAGAGACGACAATAGCTTTTGTTCACTAGCATAAGAGTCACTAAACATGGTGTAAAGTTCGACGTTGAACCCTGCTCTAACTAAAAAGGTAAGTGTGGAAAAGTTTAACGGCAGTAAAAGACAGTATAGGAAAATGTCGTTACCTCGTAAAGTTGGCCAAATTTTGCATCACCTTAGCAATCAGAGTTAAGGCTCTTGATGTTTTCTCGTCTGGATATTCTAAAAACAAAGAACACTAGATTAAGTCCTTGTATGAAAACACACGTTTTCTCCGACTTTTCACTCATTATGCAAGGATCCTTTCAGGACCAAACATGGCTGGTATTCAAAGGCCAATTAAGCATATCACCATTCATTTGATCTAGATAGAAACGTTTTTCAACTGATCATTTCATTACTAGGCAAAGACCGGGTATTCTCCCGTCAATTTAGCGTACTTTCTTTTAGACTCCCCCGCAGCCGTTTTTGTCTCGTCAGGCAACGCTTTGCGCGACGTGGGAGACTGATCATCGAGGCCAAGAGACTAACGTTCTTCACACTCAACGAAAATCACTAACCTTGTACTAAATGAAACAAACTTGGCGAGAGAATAGCAGGACATAAAAACCTCAAAAAGATGGAGCCACTGCATAGAAAGAAGAAAAACGTTTTTGTTAGTATCACATCCTTATTTTCTTTTCGCGTTCAGGTTTTGAGACCAAGAATTGAAGAAAGGTAGAGTAACTAAAAGTTTTTTCAATAACTAACCTGATTAACTTTGTACTCAGATCTTTGCTTCTTCCTTCGCACCAACGACGGAACTCGTAAAAAGTCGTTCGCAGGTCGCTGAGGAAAGAGAAAGCAAACTTGAGTCATTTCACATCGCAGGGCTGGTGGGCAAATACTCAAATTCACGGCTATCTAAAGATACCTTGTCTAAACGTTAAAATTACAGGACCCTCCAGTATATGTAAACCAAAACAAGCGACTCATCTTCAAAATCAGCAAAAAAACGGGAGATACACTAACACATACACGAATAGTTACAAAACATATCTCTTTCAAACTTTTTACCTGGGAAAGAAGCAAGACGAACACATGATAAGGTTCCAGACCTTCTCAACAAACGTTTTCAAGTTCTCCTTGTTAGACTCAATATTTCCGGAGGTCTTTTTTGATGGATCGATCTAAGAAAAAAGAACAGTGTTGTGTTAGATTTTGTCCTCACTGACAAAGGTAAGCAGTTCACACGGAGCTATCTTTTACCGAGTATTAACTGAACACTTTTGAAATTGTTACCTATTAAACAAATTTCCTAACGTTATGTGGGTACTGTTACGTTATGTTACGTTATATTAGCGTTGCGTTATGGTAGTCATCACAAAGCTTTGAGACTAAACCCACCAACAATAGAAAAATGATTTCTTCGTTCCGGGTTTCAAGGCTCTTTTTCATTCCTCAACTAATCAACTAATCCCAAGGTCCTTTTTTAAAGAAATCAGCCAGGTTAACCGGCATGGTTCATAGCATAGTTTTCGTCGTTGGGAACAGTGCTTCAATTATTTTACCTCGCATTCCTCTTCCGATTCATAGACGGACTGAACAAAGTCACCGAGTGTTTCCTGCAAATACTGCAATAAAACAAAAAAAAATTATATCAAATGTCAGATAAAAATACGCATACCGGAACTCCGTTAACAAGACCACGGATAGTCCATGAAACTTGATCGTAATAGCGGAATCCGCCTATTTACGGGGTAGTGTTGCATTGTGTAGTAAGCGTTTCTGTGCCTTGGGATGAAAGAACTTTGTTGTATTTGGCACATATCGTGAGAAAATTCATTTACGTACTCTGAACAACTTACAAGAGATTGATTGATTGAATGATTGGTTGATTAATTGATTGTGAAGAAAAGAACGTTTGGGAAGTTAAGAAGGTAGTTGTCGTAAATAAATACATGGATGCCGGCCGTTTCTTAACGAGACTTTAGACTAGACTTCTTGCTCTGATCAGAGAAAAATGGTCGCATGGCGGAGTTTCACTGAACATCCAATGTTCAGTAAGTCTATATAATATGTTGCTAAATATTTATCTGTTTAAACTGGTCTTGACTTCTTTCAAACTATTTCTGTCAGTTTTCCGGTATACGGAAATATACGCTGAATTCAAGGGTAAGTTTAACTTTCATAAATCACTGCCGACTTACTGATTCACCAATCATTTTCATGTAGGAGTCCATGGCTTTTGTCGCAAAGGAATTACCGCGAAAAACAAGATTTTCATCCTCTGTGAGACAAAAAAATAATACATCCATTTAAGCAAACTTTCATAGTTCACTAGAACAAGCAAAACAAAAAGAATTAAAACTCGGCATACGGCTTACCCAAATTCTTGACTTCCTCCATAACAATAGTTGCAAGAAACTCCGTTGCTTTGCCACTAGCTTGAAGGATTCTTAACAACACTCGAGAGATCTCGTCCTAAAAAAGCGGTTATTTGGTCAAAAAGGGAGACAATAACAAGAGACGCTACACGTACAATCATGCATTGATTAATCTTAGGTGATTCATTTTTTTGGTGAACCATACAAGGGCACTGAAGCACCTTGAAAATCGACTAAATCATGAATTCAATGATAGCAAACATTTCATCTGACATAACGTTCTAACGCTACTCCGTTATTCCCCACTACAGAAAATGTAATGGGAATGGGTACAAGTTTTCGGCGCAAGGGTTTTTGGGCTCGTTTTGGGTGAACAAGCGTTACTTAGTATACTACTACATGAGAAATTTCTGCAATTTGATTGGCTTAGAGCAGTGGTATTTCAGCTTAATTTGAAATACCTACATGTGAAAATTACAAACCTTTTGCGTGTAGTAGTATAAACAATTAACAACATGATTTGCACCTGATATTTGGCATAAATACCACTCCTGATATTTCAAAATTGTCTCAAATAACGTGTAACAATTTTGAAATATCACTCGTGGTATTTATGCCAAATATCACTACAAATCATGCTATTACCTAGCCTTGAATAACATCGACCAATCATAACTAACAATAGGCCACCCAAACGATCCTACAAATGGTTGCGCCAAAGGCTTTTACCCCTGATTCCCCTTACAATTTATCGAGTGGGGAATTGTAATGCATCGGCAAAAAGCAATCATTTAAATGCAATATAATTTTTTTATCGATTACCTTGAGCTTTACGCTGACCACTGGTTCCAAGGCTTGGCAGACTGTCATGTAGTTACGCTCTAAATACTAACACAGAAAACACATCACATAAGGGATGCAAAATTCTCTCCAAATCTCAACCATTCCGACTTTTAAATTTGTTAAAACATTCACTTAAATATTAGAGGGCTGGGTTTTTAAGGAACCTAGCCTTTTTAAACGAAGAATATGTCATTACAGTAAAATAGAACTAAAAGAACTGAAACAAATAGTTTTACCTCGCGCAATTCATCATAACACTTTATGGGCAGGATTGAAACTTTCTAGAAGGAAAAAAAAAATTGTTAACCTTAAGATATATGTCTTACTCTGTGTATACTAAATGCGTTTCAAAAGAATGCGTTTTCGTTGTCATCCAAAAAGCATTCATCGATTCGCGTCCACTCTACCGTTTTGACGCGTTTTCGACTGTCTATACACTAAAACGTTCGAAAACGATAGAACTGAACGTATGACGTAAGTTGAACTTCATGCGCATGCTAAACACACGCGCTGGCGATATTTTTGGTCATCGTCTTCATTTTGATGCATTTTCGACCATCCACACTGAAACGATAGATATGCGATCTCGTTTTGATCCACTTTCAAGAGCGTTTTTAACTCGATACATTTCCGATGAAAACGCTCAGCGTAATAGTGTGGACAGAAGGCCTAAACGCATCCATCTATCTGCGTTTTCAAAGGAAAAGCAGGAGCCCATAACCCGAAGCGAGCTACTGACCCTTCTGGCCATGCAATCGCGTTTTCACATACCAGTTTATTTTTAGATCAATTTAGCCGCGAATTTTGACTATAAAATAAGTCTTGCAAATCATTTAGCAAAAATAGTATTTCTGATGTTTTGATAGCATTTACTTTTTCTTTTCGTCATTATCGTAGTATGGATGTGTACACATACGGAACGGTGCTTCTATCTTCGCGGGAAAAATACTCGAAAATGATGCTAAAAATAAACTGATCTGTGAAAACGCCATTGCATAGGCTAAGTGTGCGATTTGCACACTCCGGGTTATGGGCTCCTGCGAAAACGCATTAGCGTGGACTGACGGGGCCTTATAGACAAACGAGCAACAAACAATACAGCAACAACAATGCAGAAGCCTCTTTGAAAATAATTTTCGGGAAAATTACCGCTAACTAAAACACAAAGAAAAATAAAAAGCTACCTGGTATTTAAACTTGAGTCGGATGCTCGGGGCTTCTCCTCCATTTGTCTTGCTGGTCTCCATAGTAACAGGATACCATTTCTCCACTTCAACACCGACTTCCAACGAGTCCACTGCTACATCTACAGATCCTTCAGGAGATAACGGATAAAATTTAAAGTTAATCTTAGCACAAAAGAAGCATCTACATACACGAAGAAGGGGTTCTCCCAAAGATACTGTTTTTTTTAGAAAAAGTAAGACTTATATAGGCAAAGTACAGTCGACCCACCACAACAGCTTCTTTGCAGAGATGTAGATGCAGAGCAAAGCGGCCGTTGAAGAGAAGTGGCCTTTACTTTAAGGCCACTTTTGAAATGAAAAACGAAAAGCAGCTCATTTTCAAGACACTTCAAGATAAACTGACAAAGTTGATTTATCGCAACCTTTCGATTGTATGGCGAAAGAATAAAAGATGGTATTTTTTTAAGCTCGGTGAACAAATGTGAAGGTGAAATAATCAGCATGTCACGAGCGTGGGATCGTACGATTGTACTTGGTATGTTAATTAGTGAGGTAAAATAATCAAAGATATAATTCCATACTAACCAATAGGCTTTCTTTTCTCTTTCCGGTTTTTGCCATCTGCTTCCTTGTAAATTTGCACCGTCACGGTCTTTACTTCAGGTAAATCACTAAAAATCAAACGCAACAAATAGAAAAAGAAATCAAAATGAAAGTAATGAAAAAATTATTTCAGAATTAGCACATTGTATTTTTGGTAACCATTTCCCTTTTCACGTAACGTTGCGTCACGCCACGTAATATAACGTCACTTTCATATCAGTTGAACCTCCACTATATTTCCTTGTAATTACATTTTCTCCCCAAAATAAAGGAGCAATTTGCTACCCTTCATTAAAGAAAGATTAGATGTTCATCACTGTTAGTCCAAACTTTACTCACTTGAAGGCAAAATTTTCTCCCCAAAACAAAATGTCCGACTTGGGCTTGGACGATGTTTTAGCGTAGATAACTTTGTCAAAGAACAACTCGCAGTAGAACCTAAAAGTTCAAAATAAGTAAATAAATATATGAAACGAAACAAGAAATACGTGTTAAGTGTTAAGTTTTAAGGATACAACTTGTACAATAATTATATTAGCCGGAATATGTAAAAAATGGACAATGAAAATCTAAAATTGTACGAACAAATGTTCTTCATTTTCAGACCACAGCCGGGTTAAAATTCCATTAATTAAAAATAAAAACCACATTCAAATTTTCTCCTTACTTGTCTTTTTGCAAGGTCGTGACTCTGATTATCGATTCGGACGGAAATATCAGCGGGCGTTATTAACACGAAAATTGAAGCATGGCGTCACGGGCACCGCCCTAAGCAGAATTGAACTATAAAGTGGAGCTTGAGCAAATTTTTAATAACTGTGGAACAAGTTCCGATAAGCTAAATCTCCCAGCTCTTTTTCGATTTTTGAGAGGCAAAACAACACTGAATTGACCTTTCGGTAACAGATAACGAGAACTAGAATTCTAACCGTGGAAACAAATAATAATTGATGTTACAGGTGTATAGTAATACTCATAAACCAAACGTAAACAAAAGAATTATATCTATATACGTCGCATATTTTTTATTCTACACGATTCGGTAAACAACTATAGTCAAACAGCTGATGCAAATGACAATAAAGTCAATCAGTTAAATTGAACACTGAAATTATTCAAATAAGCAAGAACCTAGTATTCGATTCGTCGCCTTTTGAATCTGAAATAGCTTCGCCGGTTGGAAACGTTCTTTGAGCGCCTTACCGTCGTTTTGATTTGTCCGTTAGCCCCTTGGCCTCAACGATCCACACTGTTAAACCAATATCTGTCCTGTACTGAATATCTCTGGTCGGCTGGATCGATTTCTTGATGCTATGAAACCGAAAAAATATATAAAAATAAACATGAAATGTACATAATTGTGTAAACGTGAATAAAAAAATATATTTCATACATTCTTACGCCTTCCCCTTTGTGTATGTTGTGGTTCAGTTTTATCGTTAGTTTAAATTATCTTTCCCGTTGTTTTGGGGTATGATAATGTATGGTAATGAGTTTAAAACAAAGGGAAATAAAATTACACCAAGGATAAAATTGAATCACAACATGTATCTCAAAACTGCAACCAGACATAAACGACAAACTACCAAAATAGATTAATAAATGAATAAACAAACTAATGTTAACTCTCAGAAATGGTAAAAACTCAAACCCTACAAAGTTGTAACTTGGCTTATTTAATTAAATAAAAAAGATAACGACATCATGATTCGATAGACTGTTCTTTCACAAAAAGTTACTCGAAAATGGTATTTAACCAGATTGGCGTCTTTTAGGGTAAAAAAAGCAAAGCATTTTACCTGTTGTACACCCTTTGCCAACGGACCATGTTAATAATTCTTCAATCTGATAAATTATTTTCACACGCAGGTTGAGTATAAACAGTGACTATTACTTTTGATCACGTCTGTAGAGACGTGTTTATTTTCAAATGACGTCAACATCTTTCGTTACGTTAAGTTTCGCTAATAAGGAAGTATCCATCTGGGTGGAGTACACCAGTAAAATACCATCTTGAATACAAAAAAACTTTTTCCTTAATTTATTTATGCCTCAGAAAGCTCTCGTTTTAGTTTCATTTATGACAGGAAATCGTCAGAAAATTTGCATAAAAATATAGGTATAAAATGTAGCTATACCAAATAAGGATTTTTTCAATTTTTTTAATGGACTTGAAAAATATAGTGATATCAAAACGTTTCAGAGGAAGTTGTATAAATAGGTCAAGGGCAGACGTATAGACATTGTTAGCACAGCTGGCTAAGCTTTTTAGCATAATGATATGTCACTTTAGACTTTTGAGGTCGATGCAGCGGTAGAAGAGTCTTCTTTCTAGGAAAACACAACCCGCAAATTTTTTTCCCGTGAACATAGCACTCTTGTTACGCTGCATATGTAATTTCACAAGCAGTTTAGCTTGAGTGGGTATAATTTACTTAGTAGTGTACCGTATGCAGTAGTCAGTTGTATCGTCGCGCAATAATCCCCAGCGCAAACATCACAAAATCACAAATGTACCATTTTAATTGGTGACATGCGCTTGCAAACATTGTGAACTCCTAAGGAACGGGATCTGGTCTCACCAGCCCCACCCCCGACAAAAGAAACAATGGAGAGGGCTGTTTTAAATAACTGGAGGGTATAGGGTAACTCAAGGCGAGATAACAAGGGAAGAAATGGTAGGAAAGTGAAAGAAGAGAAAAGAAGAAAAGAAAAGCAGACTATAGAGCAGTCAACAGATTATTCGCGTGTACTGATTCACCTTACACCTTTATGGCATTAGATAATGATTATTGCTTACCTTACAACCCATTTTTCCAGCTCTTGAGAACTTCGACAAGAAAAGTACTTGGTCTCATGAGGCGTGGTTACTTGAAAACAGTGCTGCCTCGAAAGAATGCTGGGATGGATCGGACGGACAGTCACGTGACCACTGATGGACAAGTCTACGCTGTCCTGTTTAAAAACGAAATTAAGAAATTAAAGTAATGGCTTGATCTCTTAACGCTAGAAATTCACTACCTCGTTATTAACTAATTAACAAAAACTTACAAACAATCTCGTCTCAAGAACAAAATGTGTATCAGTACGAACAAAGATACACCGTAGATACTTTTGTTTTTTGGCCATCTTAGCTTAAGAAGAGACAAAAAACAAACTACGGTGATAAACACAAGAAAATATTAACGCATTTCTGGAAAAAAAAAGACTTTAACTTGACGTTTCAGTTACTTATTCTACATTTAATTTCTTTTGTTACTCAACGGTTTATTACTTCTGAAGAAGTACGATGGAACATACGAAACGTCAAGTTTAAGTTTTTTTTCTTTCCAGAAATGCGCTTATGTTTCTTTATGTTTATCACCGCAGTTTGCTTTTTGTTTTTTCATTTTGAAGATACAATGGCGCAACATTACTTACTAAAGGAATAGAGAGAAAAATTCTGAGTTATTATCACTCCAACTTTAATTCCTAAACCGTCTTGTTTATCCTTATGTAGTCTTTATGTTTTGAGGTAATAGTAATTTAAAGCGCGTTACCCCTGAATGAGGGTCCATTTCCAATATCATTTTCCTTTTTTTAATTGAAATAGCATCTTCCTCTAGGGGTGACATTCTAAGTGAAAAACTGCTGAATAGCATTTTCCTTGGAATTAATTTAAGAACTTTAAGTCGATTTTTGTCCCATTGGAGTTAAATATGGTTGGCAGCAGAACTTAAGTTGGGAGCGGTTTCATGCACTATACTTTAATTCTTTTATCTACCGACTCTGCGTTGGCAGCAAAATAGAGGCATAATATAACAGAATGGTTTTTTAATGAATACAATTTTTGCCACAAACGAAAAAGAAAGAGCTTACGTTGTCCAACCTGGAAACATTCAAAACAAAGGAATCCCCGAAATTTTAAAAGCTGAAGGGTTCCTAACGTCAAATTTCTTTTCAAATTGTTCTTTGTTAATCCCTCAGCAATTCAATGTACCACAAAAATTGACTGGGGTGTCAACATTTAATATAATTACTATTCGAATACAAAAGACCTCTTTCGTCCACCCTGTGCATTGTTCAAACAATCCATCATGAAATCCGACACGCCACAACAAACATTACCCCGAGTTTTACTTCTATTCTACGAATGGACAAAAATAAAAGCTGTTTCTACAAAGATTGTCGAAATTCGTCCACTTCGGTCTTTTCCTGGTTAGTTGTTTCATGTTTTTGATATATTCTAGTTGAGGTAAATTTTCCATTTCTTCATCCTATATGGGCCGAAGGCTCGCGTGAGGCTCCAATAATAACATATCTTTGTGTTTACTTCTTTTCTCGTCAAAGAACAGAGATGCACCGTTTTCTGTCCTTTATAATTGTGTTTGTTTGCCATTGGTGTGTGGGCATAAAATGGTCCAGCGAATTTAAAACCCGTAACGACCGCAATCTTTGTTCGGAAAAGTTCTACGGTTCGCGCGAAGACAATCCGAAATATAAACACTCGAGCAAAAAATCGATCATCCAACCTCATTTTCACTGGCAATGATGACCACTAAAAGGTCTTAATGATAATTATATCTTATGCGGACTATATGTTGCTCCGAGAATGTTCCGAGATTACCTTTTCATATTTACGGATGCAAAGGCGAATTTAACCAGTACATAACATCAAAGCCAAAAAAAGCTCTTTTTTCATAAATATTGTGAGGAAACATGATCAAATTTAGGTATTTGAATGGTCTCAAATATATAGTCAGTTCGACATGGAGGACACAACGAGAAGGAAATTTAACTAAACAAACAGTCAACTTCTCCCAGCTATGTATTCTCTGTGTTTCTCTTTCTTTTTGCTTCCTGTTCTGTTAATTCTACCACATATTTTTAAGCTACATCTCGGTTTGTAAGGCCTAAAGTACATAGGACACCAAATTAATCGCTATAACGCTAAAATAGTAAATAAACGTGGCTTTGAACTAGAACGTACTCCAGCGCAACGAAGCTACCCGCACTAAAGTTCACTTTTCAAAGCCTATTTCACTTAACTGTCTCTGGCGTCTCTGGCTCTACAGGGAGTTTATAAATGATGTAAAAGACCGGTTGGACTTCATACAATACCTCAGCAACATAGATCATCGCATAGTAGATATTCACTATATAACATATTATTGCTCTAGAAGTACTATTTAAAACAATGGATCACTTACAGTTGTTGTTTTCATTTTGCTATCCAATGTCTCCTGCGACCTCCATCTTATGGGCGGTGGACTAACGCTTAAAAACCCGCTAGAAAATGAGGGATGACGAGTTAAAAGAATAATCCAGCGCCGTTCCTTAACTATCGCACACTAAACTAGGCCCAGTAATCTCTCACTTTAATAACCAAACAGTAAGCTAGCTGTCACCGCAAATATCTGATAATTATACAACTGTCGTAGAGGCCAAATGACCGATGAATGATTCAAGTAATTAACTTATAAACGAATGGGATAAAATTAAAAATGATTTCTCGCAAGCAGCTAATTGGGTGAAAATATTAGAGCCAAATTAAATAACAAATGGAATCGGCGACATTTAAGAACTTAAGCCATCAAAATAATGGCTAATTTATGCATAACTTGATCTCTAAGTTTTCTTTGGGGTACAGTTAGGAACACTTCTGTCTGCAGAAATCATTTCAGCTTTGAACACCTAGAAAAATGTTCTCCAAGCGCTGGAAAAGTATTACATGACCGTTTGTTGTTCGTATTACGATATAAGTTACAAGGTTAACTTGTACTTTTATGGATGAATATAAATTAATTTTATTTGACTGTAGACCTGGAATTGCTCGATGCACACAAGTACATCACCACATAAAACTTGAAAGATCAAACAAAGTAAGCAAACTTTCTTTATGCGCTCTAGACAGCAGAAAAAACGGTAACGGACTGCTTCCATTGTAGGGTTAAAATGTTACGGAATGTAAAAAAGGCTATCTAGGAACCATTGGTATGGCTTTAAGAGTATATGCTGAAAACAACGAAAAGCATATGTAGCACTGTAAATACATAAATGTACATCCTTTCGTCCACACGCCGGCTGACTCAAAGAAGTGCATCATGTGAATTCAAGCCTTAACTCTATAGATTACGTCAACTCAAAGGAAAATATACGAAATATATTGGAATAATGCAATAGGTAAGAAAACAGCCAATATGGAATTTCTTCGACTGATTTATAGCTTTTCAGACTTAGTTATAAATTAAGGCTAATTTGGGTCCAGATTATAAATGACTTAACTATGCTGCCAGAGACTTGGCAAAAAAAAAAAGACGATTTGTAGAAGGAAAACGCCTATGCAACCGATTCTCGTTAGAGTGGGTCGTAGCCGAGACGACACCAACTTGTCGACTGCAGCCTACCGTGTGATTGTTTTGACCGCTTGGGTAGCCTCCGACACATAGATCGTTGGCATCTGCATACTTTTTAGAAGCTGCGAGTCATCCATTACATCTGCCGTCAGAACAATTACCGCATTTGCTTCTCATTGTTATCCAGCTTGAGTCTTTCAACCGCAGATAACATTTCCAAGCAAAATGTTCTACACGAAGTCGTTTGAACTTTACAAACATATCTGAAATACCATCCGCTCAAACGAATAATGTTTGAGGCAATCACAATGTAAAGGGATTAAGCCGGTTTTGTTCGGCATTTGCACAGCTTTTGTATACGCGCTTAGTTCAGTTTATTAAAGACGAAAAAATACTAAAAGATTCAACAACCAATGGGAGGGGAGGGTCAATTAATGTCGCCTCACAAACAGCGTTTTAATGAAGGCAATTAACTTAAATAATTTACCATTCTATCATGAAATGTTCTTTGACTTATTATGCACAATTACTTCATTCAAAAAGAGATTACAAAGCACTTCTTGCTGTGACATTTTTGATATCCCAATTATTCCAGACCAGGACAAACAGTGTTATCGCACGAGGTTCAATAAACAATACGAGAAAGAAAATTGAGTAAGGTGGAATAGATCGTTCAGAAAGTTCACTCAAAATTGTGCCGAAAACCCAGAGAAATTACTTAACAAGAACTGTAACATTCTGTACACACCCTTCATAACTGTTTATTTTTGGTTACGTTACTTCACCATTATGTTTTTTCTAGGAAAAGAGGTGAAAATTGGGCATGGTAATATAGATCGTTAAAAACATTCAACACAGACTTAGTGGAATTCCTATGAAGAAAATAGTCAAAAAGAGTAAACCTTCCGTTAACCCCGAACCCCTAACTAGACGTGTACTTAAAGGAAAAGTTACTTCACAATTAGCTATTTAAGGGAAGATATCATCTACTTCTACAACTTTTAGACCCTTTCCCTCAAAGTGTGAACGACGGAGTTTTGCAAGGTGGTTATAAATTCTGAGTCTGTGGACGAAATCTTGCAGTGTGAACATCCAAATGAAAACTCCCTGCTGACAACTTGATGTTAGCTTTTTCGGCATCAATTATAGAAAACGAGAATTGGAAATTTTGTCGAATTTGACCTTTGCGGATTTCTGGAACTGAAAGGGTCAATATATGTGAGGTTATTAAAGTACATGATTCCTCAATGAGATCTTACCCGTCGTCATTGTTAACCTTTCTTGGAATAAACAAACTTCTTGAGCGATGAGACCTTATTCCATCGGCAATTTTTTTGGAAAAATCCTGCAACAGATAAAGAATTTTGCGTTAAACAATTTTCCTCGTTAATCAGTAATCGTTTGACAGTACCACTAATATTTTTAACCCCACTCTATTCAGAAATAGAACCAGCGGAAACTTTTCTATATCAGGTACCGTGACTGTGAACTTTCCCTTTTCCTAACTAAGATTGTGGCATGGGAATGATTAAGACATACTTTGGTTCATAACCCCTCAAAGTTGGCGGAATACTTTGATAACAGTTGAGTCGCATTTCAGAAAGCTGGAAGAAATGCTAGAAAGCATCGGAAACTGTATAAGCAAACCTGTTAAAATTGATAGGGAGAAAATGATAAGTTTTTTGCAAGTGGAGCTGACAAAGAATTAATTTACCTTCATTTCAAGGTTGTGGGCAAATGCAGCTTTCCCTTAAAGGTGTATAAAGTAACAGCTGCTGAATTTTGGCGCCTAAACTCCCTTTCACATTGTGCAAAAGCACTGCTAAGATTTAATTGTTTTTATGGAACAAAACCCACAAGACTTTTACGAAGCGGAGCCGAATCAGACCCATTGATCACATCGCAGAGGGTGACTTTTGTCGAAAACCGCAAGAACGTTTAAGCAGTATATCAATGCGATATTGGCCCAACTTGCATTCTTCCGCTATCATAAGAAACTTGAATAATTAGAGTCAGAAAACGCAATGTGAGTTTCTTACATTTCGATTTGAAAAGATACAAATATAGGCATCGTCTTGACATAACCTGTAATATCTAATCAGAAATGAGGACATTCTACTTGAACAAATGCTTCAAATGACAAAGTTTTAAAATTGACGATATTCAAAAGTTTCTGTCAATCCTGCATTAAATCAGTACTTAAAACAAAATGCCCGAATATATCGCTACTCAATTTAAATTTACCTCGAATGAGTAAAACTCGTTTTAAGGGCAAAAGTCGAACTCAGAAGTCGAACTGAATTTGGCAAATGTAAAACACCTTGTCACGTGTCTGAAGTTGTAATTTATAGATCTGACTTGAAAGAGAAATAAGTAAACTTAAGTCAAGTTATTATCTTTAGTCACGAGCGCAATTTATTGAAAATTTTTTAATACTACCTACCTTAGACATGCAGTGTCAGTTCGATGTAAATCTTTCACAGTCCTTTTCCACAAAAATCAGCAGTTAGCACGACGAAGCAGAGAAACGGAGGGACAAAGGATAACGCGTTCTCGTTTAACTATTGAAGCGATTCAAATTCTTCTTAATGTTTGCCTTGAGATATTTTCACGCCGCGCCTGTTTATGAAAAATGCTGACAAATATGTAATTTACCCCAGGCCCGCGACCGTGAGCAATTGATATGGCGTCCGATGTTCGCTTTCTCGTTTCTTTCTTGTCTTATCTCGTTCGATCATTAGACAAAACGACAGCAACTTCTATAAATGAAGGTGTTTGAATGAACAAACTATTTTTGCGTTACGCAACGAATCACTGGCTTGCTTGTTAAGGAAGGAAGTGGTTATAGTCGGTGACGAAAGTTCTGAAGAATTATGCGCTAATTCAGTACTGGGTACAGCCTTATTTTAACGGAATTGAAGGAACATTTCGTTATCAACCAATGAAAATAACCAGCAACTTAGCTTTAAAATAGGGTTAGTCCTATTGCTGAGATTAAAAAAGCGCAGTTTTGAAACTTCTTCGCAACAGAGGCAAAAATCAAAATCAATCCTCCTATAAACAATAAAAATAAAAGGCTTTTTGATGATCAGAAATACATCATCAGATTATGACTACATCCTCGGTACTTCGAGAACGGACCTCTGGAGCCCGGGTAACTGAGACCATCAAAAACAAAACAAGTTAGACCATTTTAGGTCACCACGGAGGAACTCAGTAAATACAGCTCAATATCAGACTATCAGACAGACTGTTTCTGTCAGTTACTTTCAGAATAATTTTCATGACCCGCAGAGAACAAAAAGTAGAAGTCAACAAAAGAGAGCTTAAGAATATCAATGCTTCTTTCAAATTAGGTTATGGTAATTTTGCATTTAAGCTCACACATCCTGAACACACCTCTTGTATCACAATAATACTGACAATAATTACCACTGTTATCTCCAAAGATAATGGTTTCGCTTAAAGGCAATTTGCAACTGGAATCAAAATTATTAACTGGGAACACGCAACGTTAATTCCCTTGGTAATTTTAGAGTCCACCAAACCAGTCACACTTTTAGATTTCTTGTTAAAAAGTTGTTCAAAGAAACATCGTTAGGGGCAACTGCAGGATCTAAGAAAATTGTACTGTCAAGAGGGTGAACAAACCATAGAACTTCAGAAGTTCAACATAATAATTACAATAAACCACTCTTATACAAAAGTTCTGGAGGTCCACTTACTTTCTTTAAACGAGATACTTCGTTAGAATAACCGTTTTGCGACAAAATACGCAAGAGTGACCATTCAAGTGAAACTTCATTAAAGAACTTTGCTTTGGTGTTTTACGTCAAATAATAATTCAAAAACATAGTTATTGATATTTTAGTAGTTTTCCCATAGGAACGTGATGTGATGAACCAAGAATTAAGGTGATATAGCTATGTTGATCGTTTTCTGCGAGCAGAGGATACCTTTAGGAAGACTCTGCTAACAGGATGATTAGGGAGCTTAAGCGACTACTACGACGACGAGGACGACAACTTCAAAAAACAATACGTTTAATGATCAAAACAACAGCTCTGCACGTGCATCACGCTTTTTAGTACATTTCTTTGACGTCCACTGCACGCTAAGACGTGAAACCTCCTAATTTGACGTTTTATGGAGGACGTGGACAAACAACGACGAATTTTCCTTCCTCTTTTTGAACTTGAATAAAATCCTTACGAATTTAACTCCAGGAAAAGTCGCCTGCATTTGACATATTGAGCGGGTCCAAATAGACGCGATTAAGTTTGAAAGAACGCAAATTCATTTGTTTAGAGACGTTTTCACTGCCGTCGTCGTCGTCGTCTCTGCTTAAGGTCCCTAATAGCGATATGTTGACAGAATGGCTGTCTCTAAGACTATGAGCACTGTATGCGCTGCATGCACGACACTGCAGTGAATCATTGTATACTGCATTGGATTCCATATTGTAATTGTAAGCAATTCCTTCCAGGGGACACGCAGTCTGTAATCACCTTAGAAGTCAATTTAATTTTGCGATGAGACTAAAATTATTGGTTCTTTGCAAGAAACGAGGAATTTACCAGATTTCGATCAATCTTTCCACTTTCCCAATTTTCAACTATACTTCCAGACAACGACAGGCTGCGTAGCAAGCGTTTCCGTGTGGTTTCGGAGCAAAGAAAGACCGACTCTCATTTCTCGTTCTTTGCTCCGAAACCGCACGGAAACGCTTACTACGCAGGCTAAGACAACGACATCCATCTAGCGTACAAAGACACCTAACAATAACTTCAGTACACTCAGCTTCGAAAATTTGCTGTTAATTTACAGTTGATGTCATTCGTACATTACTCGACTGGATGTAAGAGGTAGAGCATGTAGAGCTAAGGAAAATGGTGGACGATTTCACACGTTATGGGAAGACGAAATAGCCGAACTACTGCCTCAAAAATACCAATCAACGGATATAAACTGCTATATGAAATTATCTGGAATAACAGACACCTTTATCCTTAAACTGCCAAGATCTGATAAAAGCTTTGAAGACGGACTTTTAACATAGAAGTAAGTAAGTTATATAAGAACGAAACGAAGAATTATGGAGAACTCGGAGGTGCTATATAGCTGCTAAATCTGCATAATTCTTCATATCTTACGAAAGCCTTATCAACTAACTGACTAAAAAGTGTCTGTTTTGCAGCCCACGAGAAATAACACAATGTTTCCACCAGACATATCTCATATTTTCATATCGAATGGAAGACAGAGAAATTCCAAGTGGGTTATGCAAACAGCAAATTAGATATTGAGATAAATCTTCACTTGGATGACCCATGAGCAGAGCCGAGCATTTTTATGTAATTGGCAATTTCCTTACCCTCTTAAAAACTATGCACTTGGAGCTTGATCTAAAAATAACTTATGACGAATTGTTCTTTTGTTGAGTCAGTATGGCCAATACAGACAACCTCTATTCTCACTTTCTCCTGGAACCGTTGAGTAAAACGATTAAAAAGTAGTCAAAAGTTGAAAGCGTTGAAGAGAAAAAAAGCTGAGCTGGGGCAAGGAGACAGACGAATTTCAAGTGAAGAATCCCGCATCGTTAACAGTCACACGGGCCAAGACAGATACACTTAGCGGAATTCCAGAAAGTACCACTCTACGAAAGTATTTGTTTCCGCTAGCAGTGTTCTACTTCCCCATTGACACAGCAGCTCAGTTTCTTAGAAAAATAACCCCTTCTGTATTTCTTATCTTATGCGTTATTAAGGGTGCGTTCGACGACGATTACGGAATAAGAATATGATCCAAAAGTTTTGTTGCAAATCTCTTGTGCCGTTAGTTGTTAACCACTTAAACGCTACATAGAGCGAACTATTTTTATCTGCAATGCACTGAATGAATGCCAAAATAAGTGATATCTAGAATTTATTCCATTTATTAGTATTCCAGAGTATCGTCGATCGAACACGCCCTTAGTAATCCCTTAATAGAAAACTTACACTCAACTTTGAAGAACGGGTGCCATTTTGACCTCCTTGCAAGAAATCTTCGGAGAAAAACCGGCGTGAAAGACGCAGACGGTGAACACGGGAAAGACCTACAACAACAAATTGACGAAATAAACAATGTAAAGGAAGTTAAACCATAGTAAAACCCAAGTTTAGAACATGATATTAAGCGATTAATACGAAAACAAAAACAATTTAGAACAAAATCACTCTGTAATATCGACCTAAACCAGATTTTGCCTAAATAGCATCTCAAACCCTTATGAGATTTCTGCTCTTTTGTATGTGTGAGACTTGACAATTTCTTCTAATTCATTTTTAGAGCGATCTATTGATGGGTTAGCAAATAACAATGTCCATTGCCATTTCAAGCATCTAAATATCAAACCTCAGTTTATTGTTTATAGTTTCACTGTTGAGAGAATTATTTCATGTAAGCTGCCTTTTACAGCATGTTCAAGCACTCGCAATCAAGTTTTGACGAATCAAATTTACTAGTCTTTTCCAGTCGATGCTAAAATAAGAACTTCGCTTTAAACAATACCAAAAATTATTGGCAAACACGTTATGCTCAAATTTACAACAGCAACAGATTTATCGTAAATTTCAGCCCGTGGTGCTTATCACTCAAAAATCCGTATGGTCTCCTTTCTCTCGAAATCGATTGGAATTTTCAAAACTGTGAGTTACGAAAAATTAAGGTGGCTCTGAACCTGCTCTACAATTTCTTTAAACTTTGAGAAGAGTTGCATCTCAACTTTGTGCTTGAAAGATCCATCTTGGTGGTACATTATTATATATAGAAATTAGGCTATTTTTAGGACAGGTAACAACTACAAAAATCGCGAGGAGCAATCACACGAGTTTCACGTGAGATACAGAAGGCCAGTACGCAAAGAGTTTATCCATAATTAGTAGCGGAGAATTGTCACCTTTTTGTGACATGACAAAGCTTCTAAGAAGCACCACGTAAATGGAGAGCCAAAGCTTTCTTTTGTTGTTTCGCCGTTTTCAATCAAATTGTTGTTCCAAAAAAACAAAATACACTAAGACCTACAATAAAAAAGAAATTACCTTTCGGATTTTACATAATAAATTTGAAGGGTTTCCGACCGCTTTCTTTGTGGGGGATTCGTCGTAAAAAGGCGGAGAGCGAGGCCGCTAACTAACAGGTGAGCTGGAAAAAAAGTGAACTGTCCCTTCAGCCTTGATTTCATTAATGGCTTATTCCAAATACCAAAATAGATACAGGTTGCACTTCAAATGAGAAATTTAACTTTGTTCATGATGGTTTAAACTCTCTGATCCGTGAAAGCTGGGCCATCATCATCTGACCACCGGAAAAGAATTATTTTAACGGCAAAGGTAATAAATTGATTTTAATTAATCTACAAGCGCTGTGAGTTAAAAAAATTCTTTGAGGGCAATCAGCCAACCATTCTGTTTTTATTCGTTTTCATTATTACTGCTCTTAATAACATTACTACCGATGGAAATGAACTTGGGACACTCTAACAGCGACAGGTTGTACTGTTTTACACAGAAGTCAAGATAATGAATTTCATAGCAACCTCCGTTATTAAAACTCATTTCAATCTACGATAGTCAGGTTATAAAGGTGTTTTGTTCTATGTCAGCTGAGAGCTTGTTTTAAGGAAAATCCCGGTGTAACTGAAAGTCAGAGAACAATTTAACAATTGATTTCAGTAGATCTAAATTTTCTCGTTCTTTGTTTTGCTTTCATCACCATAGAATTTAAAAGTTAAATACAAATATACAAATATATCCAGTAAGGAACATGGCAACATACTATAAAGAAAATAAGTAAATAACATAAATTTTCTGCTGTAAGACAGTGACGCCGCAAGAGTTTAAAAATTGTATTTTCCAGTAATTATTGATCAATAACTTCACAGTCAGTGCTTTATCAGGTGTTTTCAAGCTACTTTGTTTAAAACATTCGTTTCCACGCAATTCAACTCACAATACCAAACTCAAGGGATATTTTGGAATTCTAAAAAGTCGGCTTATTTGGAGAGGAAAAGAGATATTATACAACTTTCAAAAGTACAAGGTGCCCTGGGGTAATGTCGCTTTTCTCACAAGAATATTATGTCACTGTTGTTGCCATTCCTGCTAATTTCCCAAGTTTTAAGGAAAAACATTAAATTGTACCGACAAACAGAATTGCTAATATACCGCAGAATCGAAATTTAATTTTTGTGCCATTCAATATTTATTCTATTTTACACCTTTGGTTAATTTGTTTAGCCGCACGTGCGGTGGAACTAGGCAATAAAGACCTTTGAATTAACAACCGTATTCTCGCTCGCAAGTTGTCTCTATTTTAAAAATCGGTTTGTGGTAAATTCCTCACACAAGGAGAAAAAGCATGCCAAAGAGCGAAAGCACAAATTACTTCAATAAACTTTGTAAAAGACGATTTTTCCCCACACTGTACTGGAAAGGTAAATACAACGTCACGTGACTCGTCTCCAGGGCCTACTCAGGTGAAGTCAGTAACAGGATTCAAATTTCACGACATCGTTACACATTATTTTTAAACAAATAACTGATTTTTAATCACGCTTTCGTTTCAGCGAAGTAATGACCATAGAAACCTCGTCTTCCGTCCAGATTTCAGTCTTTTGTTAATGAATTTACTCAAACAAACAAACGTTTAATACTTCGTAAAACAATTAGTCGAGCCGGGCAAGGTGGAAAAAAAGGCCATTGTAAACGACATAAGCCGAATAAACAAAATTAGCAATATTGGCCAAAAAATGTCAGCGTTCTGTAAAGTATCAAGAATAAACATTTATCCATAATATTACAAATACTTGCAAACTTTTACGGGGAATCTAACAGCGGACAACAGCTAAGAGATCTTCACGTGAACGGCCATGGTTTCGCGGCGGCAACATCAAAGGAATTTTAGTTCAGTCGGTTCCTTTGAATGACACATTAACGCGATCGACAATAGCGAGTACAAAAACCGCTATCAGTGAAAAACTGAGGGAGAATAAAAGTGAATATAGGACCGCTTTTTAAAAAGGGTAAAGCCAAAAAAAATTACAAAAAAATTAGCCAAGGGGTCAATTTTATCAAAAATTCATTACCAAGAATCCCGAAACAGTAAATTTCAAAATCCTTGAGTTTGTGCTCCGGCTCTTCTTAATCATCTTGATGACAAAAGCTTCAAAATAGGAATTGTAAAAGAGGGGTAATTTGTTGAAACAATAGTAATTAGTCGAGGGGGCGACACGGTCGTAAAGCCCACGGGCATAAATGATCATTTGAGGCCGTATATAGTGCCTGGTTTTGAAAGACTTTCCAGAATTCTCTGCACATACTGCCTCTAAATCTTAGAAACATTTTCGTGAATCCGTTGCAAGCAGCTATCATAATATTTATAAAACAGTGCCTCATAAACAAAGCCTATTGTAGCGCTTTTCTAAGTCCGCAAATGTAAACAAAGGCACGGTTTGCTTTGACTTGCTAAAGACCTCATTGAAGCCGCAAGAAATTTCGCTCTATGTAGAATTTGTTTTTGTCATCAGTATTTCAAACAAGGCAGCTTATTCCACGACAGTTAATTTTCAAAAAAAGCAAAATTCTCTTGTAGCATAATTTGAGATTAAGTGATTATTCGTCCTCATAAAAGTAGAAATAACCACACTGAACATATTTAAACGCCGGTTGATAATCGTTTTACGATGGCCAACATGTCATTTGCTGGGCAAAATACCGTAGGACGAACTTGCGATTGAAGGAATCGCTACCACAAAAGACTACTGTGCATTAGTTAACGTCTGTATAACGCGCTTAAGGAACACTTTGTGTATCCTGGAACTACCTTAAAAAGAATGGGCGTTATGTTTATTTACGCAAGTGCCCTAAGTTCTGTAACTGCTTCACGGTTGGAAGAAAAGTGACAGACGTTGTAAAGCGTCAAAGTTTCCCCGCGAATTGGTATCAACAATTCCCCAACACTAGGCCATTTTTATATTGAGATACAGCGGCTCCACACAGGGGAAGAATGACACAAAAACAGTATTGTATATTCTGCCGCCTGTCGGAACAAACGAGAGAGGCACTTATAGGGAATCTAAAAACCTGCAAAAAAAGTGAATGAAAACTTACCTTCATGAGTTGGATTTTCAATAAGTTCAGGAGAATCGCAAAGTTTAGACTTGATTTTAGTGGTAGCTGCCAAAAAACGGGCACAATCGAGATATTCCTACAAAAGATACAAAAACAAAGATTAATCACTTAAAAAATATGCAAAAATGACCTCAGACCAACTCAACTCCTCAGCAAAAGCGTACAATTAAAACAAAATCAGCCACTACTTACTATGTCGTCAACGAACGTCCTTAGTTTCTTTTCGCTTGAAAACAGAACACACAACCGGTTGAGCCACTCGCCTCCATCGTCGGCTAAAACGGGGAAAGTAAATCGTTCAAAATGAGTTAACTCGTACCGGCATACATATATCCGTTTAAAATTTGTCTCCTGTGAAGGCACTTACTTAAAATGGTCAGCCATCCTTCAAGCTTCTCTGCCACCATTGAGCAAACCAAGATTGGGAACACGTGAATTATTTGCCAAAGAAATGATGACCACAGTCCGTTCTCTCCATGTGATACCACGTCGTTCTTTGATTTTGCCACTTGCAATCTGGTTCACTTTGTCAATATCGAAAGTTCATTCTTATGCGAAACACGAATATATAGTTCTAAGTGTTTATTGCGATTTAGCCAATCACACGACAGATCTTTGTTTGGAGATAATTATCGATTTTTGTAAAGTTGCGTAGTCGCATTTTTTTGGCGTGACCCTTTTGGCCGTCTTGAGTTATTAATCACCTTCTTGAAAGGCATGACGAACAAAGATACTTAAGCGGTTAATTTTTCGCGGAACTTTGAGACAAAAGTTTTTTGAAAATCAAAGGAGAGGAAAAGTGAAGCTAATGAGTCAATAAAGGCCGATTTGTTTTTCTTCCTAATTAAATTTTTACAGTTGTAGCGAATCTTTACGAGATACGAGACAACGAGGAACAATCGCTTTAAAACCTAAAGGGCTCTTGCAAGGAGACCATTAGCTCACGAGATCTAAATGGGTACATATTGATTTTCTATGAACGTATCAACTCTGGTTTGTTTGTAAATAGCGAAAGGACAACCTTCACGTACACTTGTGTTCGTTGACAAATGCTCTTAGACGGGAGTTTAGAATAAATGATGTTCTGTCAGTTATGTCTACATTCTACTGTGTTACCCTCGGAAATGCCAGGCGAGGTGAGCAGCGAGGCAAAAAATTCTACAGGAAAAAAAACACTTCATGGTCTTTAACTTCGACCAAGTGTTTCCAGAAATATTTTCGAAAGAATAGTAAGTTAAGTGCAATTTCATATAAAAAGAAGTTAAATCGCCAGAAATTCTTCACAGCAACATGCCATGTTGCAACGTCAAGATTATTTTTGGAAACAGAGATATTTGGTGTGCGAGTTGTGTCCAAATTTCTAATAGGTATATCATCTAGTTTGGGCGATTTACGTCAGAACAATAAACTATGCTACGTTGCTTTTAAGTAGCACATAATTTGGTAAACTCGCGTAACCAGACAATATTGACAGACCATCTTCTTGAAAAATGTTACTGACATGAGTGACCATGACTAAGTGAACGACCTTCGTGATCAAAAAAACAAGTAACAATGAAAATAATCGAGATAAAAGTTGAGGGGTGTAAACTTGTTTCATTTACGATGGAAATGAATGGATCACACCTTCTAAAATATGCTCTGCAATGTTATTAATCTCTTTCAGTTACTTCTCCTTAATTGTTTGAAAAACAGGTCAGCTAGAATGACAAGAAACAGCCTAGAAGTCATGCGTGCAATTCAGTTTTTTGAGGAAGTCGGTAAATGAGTCACACGAAATAGAACAACCACAAGCAAGAAATTTGGACCCGAAACGCTTCAGTGACAGTAAGCCATTATTATGTTTGTGCTAATCGCTTGTGTGTTTCAGCACAGTATAAGGAAGCCCTTGACGGCCTGGATGACTCAAACTAATATGGGTCAGTGCGCGTGACTTGAACGGACACCAGTTCCACGCATGTTGCTGATTTCAGTTAAGACTCATTAACTGTCATCCTGATACATAATCTGTGAGTGAATAATTTGTTTGCCTGTGCCTTGGTAAGTACATTCCACAAAATGAGAAGCTGAGTCTATTAAGATAATACCAGAATATTTTCAAACACCATCAACATGAATAAAAAAGGGAGAGACAAGTGTTATCAGTCTTTGCGCACTTAAATAGTGTACCAAACATCTCAAAACGAGAAGCATTTCTTTTCGTTCCTTATATGCTGAGATCTCAAAAAAAAATAAATAAATAAACAACTTTAGAAAAAACATTTGCTTTTCAGAGAAAAATTTCATAGCTATGGTCGAAGACCAGATCAATGCCTCACTATCACCTGCCAACAAAACAACGAAGACATGAACTTTTGCACGGCCTTCGGGCAATAACCAGAATTACTAAGTGTGCTAAGCTTTTAACCTTTTTCGATTTACATTTATTCATAAATTTTCACCAGTACTTTTTTTCGCGCTTCTTTACGCTTAATCGTTCTGCCCTGTTGCTTATACCCAAAAAATAATAACTACAGCGGGTAAAAGGTTGGCTTCACCTCGCCCGGCAATAGCAAAAGATATTACATAAGCTGGAGATACTCAAAATAGACCACATTAATCGCAATTTCCTAACGGAAGTTCATTTACAATAAGATCCTAGATAAGGAGTCTTAATAGTTTCTTTTTTAAGCCAAATGATCATTAAAACCCCAATTGCAAGCTGCGTGCGTCAGTTATCTCCTTTTCTACGTTATGTGGTCATTTTGATACCCCTACAAAATACAAAAGCAGGAAAAAAAATTCACAATATCCACTTTTCAGAGACAGATTTTCAGGCTGCGCAAATTTTATTGGCACACAAATTTCACAAATCCCTTCACAAATTTTCCTCGGAAAATGTTGCACCAACTGATTCTCCAAAGACAAACAGGCAGACCTTAAAGCTTTGATTTAAATTGGTAAAGTTGCAATCCATTGACCGCCAACTGCGAACCGTTTAAACAGTTTTAACGAGATGGAATTGTTTTCATTATCATTTCGATAGGTAGTACTGTTCAATAAGGAGTATCACAATCGCTTTGGACGATCACGACAGAGGGAAAAAATCCAATAAAACAATAAGGGTGCGACCAAATCACAACCGTTTTTTTTCTTTTTTTTTATTTACTTCTGATTGGATTAGGAATAGCGCGAAATGTTCAGCCAATAACAAAGCGTCACGCTGCAAACCAAAAGAAATTGCAAACATCAGACAAACCGCGTGAAAAAAGTGACAAGTACCAACGTCTTTTCATGGTATTAGTGAAAAACAAACAGTTTGCAGCACCAATCGCCATGGTTCTTTCCTGTGGTTTGGCATTTTTGACTAATTTCTGTTGTGGGGCGTAAAAGTGTGTTAAATAAGACCTACATTCTTTTACTTATTCACCAATAAAATATTTTCCGAATGTTCTCGCCGATTATTTAGGGGCTATGATAAGTTTTAAAGAAGTTAGTCAAAAGTTACTGTCAAACAGTTTTGTAACTTTATCTATTTATGGTCCCCGGTAACGGCACGTCCTTGAGATGTGCTCGGAGATACTAGCTAGCCCAAAGTTACAAAAACGTTTTTATGTATTGTATGACAAGTATTAAACATGCCAGCTGATATAACTTTTGTTTATGTTTTTACGTACTGATAACCCAAAATAGCTCAAAAGAAGATAAAGCACGACACGTACATATGTAAACTTAAGTTCAACCTTCGGGTCTTGCATTTCTGTAACACGCAATGTAAAATCCGAGAAATCAAGGCATACAATGGCAACAAAAACATATCGTACGATTAATAGCGGCCTATGAAAGGGCTCGTTAGCACTTTAGTTGCCATAAAGTCACCTATTTTTGGATCATGACTCCGATTCGAGCACCTTAGGTCCCGGGGCCCGGGCCTTAGGCTGGTCTCAAAACGTGGGGTGAATCCCCTACTCTAGTTATTTGTGAGTGACTTAATTTGGATGTTGTGTGCCCATGTAGACTGCAAAGGCCTACGACGATACAGACGCTTCCTTCCTGAGAAGTTCCTGCGAGGAGCCGATAGAGGAAATGATATCCAACACAAGGCTATCTATAGATTGTTGACACACCCAATCTTAAATGTTTACTACGGCACGTAGGTGTGGCATTTATAATCCAGTACCTAGTCGATTGTAATGCTCTGTATACCCTACAAGGAACATGCCTTCTTTTAGCAAGCTCTTCAAACAGATGCTCGAGACCAGTTTCCGTTGTTTGAAGTGAAAAAGAGTATTGATCGACTGTTACTGTATGGAACGCCGGATGATCAAAGTTAAACCTCTCAGCATTACTCGAAGTTGCGTCAAACTTCGTGGAGACCTTTTAGATGCTCATGTATGGTGAAAGAGGGTAATCCGAGACCTGACGAGAACTAACGCACACTGAAACAGGTCAAGTCATGAAAGTCATCCTTTTAGAAGATACAAATGACAACACTACCACTTATCTAAGATCATGCCAGTTTAGAACCTTAAAATGCTAAACAGATTCTCACAAAGTGATTGGTAAAGAAAATATAGCGCAGGATGAGCACTTCAATAGCGATGGTTGGGTGCAGGGAGACTATACACAGCCGGGGCTCTAAACCACTGGAGCAAAGGAATGATCTGCCAATGCCGTATCAAACCACTCCGAAAACGATCCTATATTGCGTCACTTATATAAGAAGGTTTCAAACAATCAACATTTAAGAATTTTGTATCAACATGACGACGCATGATTCTCTGTTCCCTGCAATTTCGAAAAGGAGTACTAAATGGAAGCTTAGAAACCTGATTGATTCCCAAGTCTTGATTGTTAACTCTTGGGGCACGAAAAGAGAACCTGAACAGTCAAGGGTCACTCACTTGGGAGGGAAAACGTGTGGGGGAATTGAAGCACGAACGCTGATGGCGTGCGTTTCCCAGAACTTCTAAAGTGCCCAAAAGCTTTTTTAAAAATAACTATCTTTCGAGTGTAGGTCAAGTTCTAAACACGCAAACTCGACTTCAATTTTTTTTTCCAAGGGCCTTCATAACCACCAATACTACCATAGTGCGAGTAAAGGAGCGTTGGAGCCCAGAAACGCGTTTGGCGAATTTCATTGCGTGGTCTCCAATTAAGTTTTGAGCTCAAGAAATCCCGACAAAGAAAAAATCTGTCTCTTTACGATAGAAGTCGTGAGAACAGTTGGTAATATAAAGCCCAGATTACCATAAAAGGCAAAATTTAGCTGTCGTGAGCGGGAAAAGGAAGGAAAACAGACCAAGCACTTTTGTCGCTTTATCTTTGCCCGGATTTTCACGCCCACAGTCGGAAGCGGGGCAAGCCGATTTACTATTCTCGCCGAAAGGATTCACACAGTCCCTCCTTCACCCCATAACTTTTATCTTAGACTTACTGACAAGATGGTAAAGTCGAACTTGGTTTTACCAAGTCTTTAGGAGCCATGGTGTTTGCAGAACACCTTGCCTGATGATGTGCGCGCACTATACAACACGATACATTGGTCGTTCAGTTCGTGCAACCTCAGCCGCTCCCATTCATTCCCGCTCGACCTATACCAACCTACTTGCGACCCACGCTCAAAAAGCCGACCTAGAAACTGAAAACAAACACACGAAAGGACTAGAAGTCCGCGTTATCTAGATGTGACTCAACGTTTCTTTATCAGCATACCCAAGACGTGGTCTTCTCACGTTTTTATATTACAATCGTTTTCAAATTTGAGCACGTCTCACTACATACTGAAAGAAACACTTTGTTTAAATGTAGTGAGCAACTACTGTTTTTACAAATTTCATTATCGAAGATTAAAAGATGAATGACTGTGCACACTGTGAAAAACGCGGTTCCTCAAATTCAGAGCCCAATTTTTTGGCAGAGATTCAAGTAAACATTGGTCAGAAGCACCTGAGGATATTACACTCGTTTTCTCAGCCACCAAGAGTTATAACGTCACCAAGCACTTACACCCATAAATTTGCTTTTGATATTAGATTAGCAGCCAGAATAATGGCTTGATATTGTTCAGCAATCTCTATTGTGCGACTGACTCATATACGCGTGTTTAGCGCAACTAGTGCTTCAAACTTCGAACCCGACCAAACATCTCAAAACTTCATTTTCCGAAAGTTATATTTGAAAATACAATATTTTTGAGGCGAGATAACTCCCAGTGTAATCTTAAAGATGAATGAATGACACGATATACAGTCCGAAAAGTTTACATTTGAGTTTAACTGCAGTTCCATCGTGAGTCAGCTAAAGATATTATGCAACTTGCACACTTGCTTTACCACTAAATGATTAATTTTCTTCTCGTGGGAATTACCAAACAATTTTATTTGATAATCAAGAGGTTATGAAAGCGATCTTTCAATTAATTGGAAAGTAATAGTAACAATAATTTGCAAAATAAACCTCTTGTCTATCTGGCGCCACTCTGAATACATCAGGCGTCTCAGAACCTGTTTACGATCACTTTGACCTTCAAACTTTTCAGACGTTGCTGCTTCATTGCCGTAGCATAGCCATGTGTAAAACTGCAGCGAATTGCTGTAAGTAATGATTCAGATTCAAATATATATAGTAACCCTAGTGCTTAACCCCTATCACTACTTTGTGCGGGCCACATAAGGTGTCCGACCTCCCGTTTGTGCGAGCGCTGTATGACTTCCAAGAGCAATGCAAAGCTGTGGTAAGTGCTAACGGTGTGAGTGAACAAAACAATGTACATAATTAAAGTTATTCCAGGTATCACAAAACCTCATCAAATAATTGTTTGTCCGATTCGCACATTTAAGAAAAAAATCCTTGGTGAAAAATCCAATATGGCGGGTTTTGCACATTCATGACGTCACGCTAGACACTGAGGGCCAAAAAACCACTGCTTGGATTAATCGTTGTTAAATTACCAGAGCTTTATTTCGAAAGAGATAGGGCTAATTAAAACCCATAAGTTCAAATATTCCAATTATTTCGCCTAAATTTCCGATCAGTCACAGATTTTCTTGGTCGTAGGGAAAATTGTTTCCTCAATACGAACTCAACGACATTCTCTGGAATTCTTATTTAATTTATTTGGTTTTCCTGTTGGAATTCGTTATTCCGACGCGATGTATGCTAACCTTGCTTATTCAAAACTGGTTACAGGCACGAACTAAGTCTTCGCCGTCCCGACTCACCGAGAGCCAGGATCAGCCTATATGACCACTACGGCCGTTTGACTATTAGAAACAAAAAACAGCCTGTCACATACTTGCTATTGGATAAAAACGTTTGCCCCTGGGATCGGGAGGTCAGTTGTTGGGGTCAAGTTCAACTAAACACAGCAAGAACTCGAAACTGGAGTGTGTAAGAATGCACGTTCCCATCAACGACTCACTGATTTCAAATAGATCAGTGAGAAATTCTTGGAAACAGAGACGTTCCAGTGGTGCTGATTTTGAACGCAAAATCTCCATAATAAGCCCTTTGCGGCTAGCCATTCACGTGGTACAAAACCACCATGCTGGAGAGCAAAAGTCGCACTGGGACAAGACAAAAAAAGGAAATTACCATTTAAAATTACGTATGTCTTTAGCTTGTCTGTCCCAGTGCGACTTTTGCTCTCAAGCATGCCGTTTTGATACTAGCTACAAAGCGTTTTTTTTTTTTTTAAGGGCGGCCCTGAATTCCAGTATAATGCTTTATGAAACAGAGTGGTCACATGACCACAGGAAATGAATCTAACTCATACTTCAACAAATTCCCCCCACTACTTCTATTAGAAGGGTATAGGGAAAACAAATGGGAATTTGAATTTTGATATCAAGGGTTAAAGGGTTAATGAACAAATGACAAGTTGCACGCTCCCTTACACGGTGTTTATGGTTTTCGGACAAGGTCAGTGGTTAGCGGACTCGGACATAATTCAAGAGCAAGGAAAACTGTAGAAGTGGCAAAGAAATCAAAAAACTATCAAAAAAGTACGAGGGCGACTTTGAACAGGGGAATGACTATTCCTTTCTCAATACTAAGCTTTAAAGGCGCTTAAAATTCCCATAGAAAAATAAGTGAGACAGTGAACAATATTTACGTCATTTCCATATATTAACCTTTCATATCTGTACAAGCATTATCGATGACAACAACAATAACACTAGAATGAATGGAATGATAAACTGTGGGAAAATGTAATACATTGAAACAACAACACACACTTATGTACATACCTCGCAGTCAAATATTGATAGCTAATATCTTAAACACTTCCTTAAAAAAATACTCTGGATATTTTACATCGTTCATTTTTGATAGTAAGCTGCTTTTGGGAATTTCATCAAAATGCCGACGAAAGCACTAACAAATTCAAAAATCTGACTTAGCACTGAGTTTGGAATGGAAAGGATACTTCTAGTAAGATAAGCTAACCAAAAACCAAATCAGTGTTTATTAACAGAATAGCACTCTTCCAAGGCATTTCGTGAATACAACTTCCGAGAGGTAGGTGTGATTGCCTCTTCACTAGCCTGCGAAGAAGGCGCCGGGTTTTTTTAGGGCGAAAGGAGAAATATCGAGTACGCGCTCGCACAGGAGAGGAGAAAAGAAGAGGAGACCTCCTCTCCCCACTGCGTGTTCCCATCGCGCGCTCCATAAAAACTAACCAGCGCCTGCCACGCAGGCTACGTTTTCGTTGGTTAAAACGGATGATGTCTTTGATTAGTTCTCCTCGTGTACATGTTATTTGCCGAACTGGAGTACGTCGGTACACCGAAAATGTTCCATGAACTGCCAATGAAAGGTGGACGCACGCCAAAGTGAGAGTTAAAAAGTGAAGTGACGGAAAAGTTTCCTGATGGAGTAAGTCCACTTTGAGTTTCTGCTTCACTGGGTTGTTTATCGGAAACGTTCGAGTCGTGGTCCTGTTTAGGTTTGTCATTTGATGGTACCATTTGTGTAACTCTGGTTAAAACAAAAGAGCAGGAAATAAAGAAATACGACTTTTAAGTTGTTAGAAAGGTTAGCAACATAAAAGAATCCCCAGGAAGAACTGTACGATAATCTAAGAATATTTCTACGAGAAAAAGGATTTCATGTTACTCAACTGTTCATGCTGCTGCTTTTCAGCCATCTGCACTGTTGCTGACTGTTGTCCGTGAAACGGATTTTCAGCGGAAGTGAGATGCAGCGATCTTATCCTTCCTCCACTATTGCTCCTGAGATAGCTACTGCTACTGTCAGCGGTGCTGTCCATCGCTTCCACGCTCCTTTTCGACTTGATAATATCAGCTGACCCTCCACGATTTGAATGCCGGCTATAACGAGTTGCGCGAGCCGCCAAACCACGTGACGCGTTGAATGCTTCAGAACGAACATAACTGGTTGCTTCAGTGTTTCTAGTGTTTTACGAGAAGAAGACCGAAATTTAGCATGGACGCACACTAAATTTTGGTCGTTTTTAGGGCGAATTACAATGAAAAGAAACCTATGTGCCTGATTCGAATAATCTGCTGAAAAAAAATGTTCGAAACCATGTCTTTGTAACAGCACACAAAAACACACTTTAACCTCGATCTGGTCCTGGCCTCTTACAGGGATCTTCTTAAAACAGTCTACACGAAGCATTCAAATTCAACATGTTCTTGTACTTATAATGAGTCATCCTACCTTAGTTCCATCTCCCTCGTCACAGGCCTCCTCCCTGCTGAAGAGCCGCGCGAGCCTGGAGTAGAGTTTCGCGATAAGGGCCTGGGTACAAGGGGAGGCAAGTTAATATCCTGAAGCGAATCATTTATCCGGAAATGGTCACGTGAATCCGTTTCTCTTCCTTCGACTTTGTTGCTGGAAAGTGCTGAAAATTCTCGGCCACTGTTTGGCCGACTTGAGCTGGAATGGCGCTTATGCAGGAGCGACGGTTCACCGTTACTTTGGCCTGTTGCGAAGAAAAAAAACACCTGTTGTGAGAACTTCAAATCCTTGCGGTAGAAAAAAAAACCGTCTCCTTTGCATTACAACAGGATTTGTTATTCCTTTTTGCTTCCCAAAAAGTGTGTTTGGCCTAATAATATTATTGTAATGCACAACCTAAAATATCCTACGGACGAACAGTTACGACTTTTAGATATTTCGAGCAACAACAATTTGCCCTCTGTCCTCTTTGAATTGGAGTCAATTTTCATTTTTTTCAGGGGCACCCTACGACTGTTTTTTGTAAAATATCTGTTCGGAGAAGAGAAGCAAATATTGCGTAGAATTTTCTATAGCTTGAGGACAGCTAAAAATTTCTAGATAACCGTTCCATTCAAAACACTAATAATAAGTTCCCCTAAGTTGACCGAACAGATACAAATTTTATAGCGCCCCTTAGAATGTATTTCTACGGATCTAAAAGTACTCTGGATAGCCTAAACAGTGTCTTCAATGTATTAAGGAAGAAAATGTCGTTGGGTGCCCCTGATGTATGAGAAAGTGTCACTGCATGCTGATCTTACTTGTTCTTCTATATGGGTGAATAGGAGGCCTTCCGGGCTGAGATGCATTCTGGGTACCGAAACGCTGACTTCGGCGAGGCACATAACCAACAGCTAAATAAAAACAGAAAACAGCAACTTGAGTTAGCTTAAGATAATTCGCTGGTTTGGCAGTGTTCATCTCTTACATTCCATAACACGATGGCGACCATGAAGAGAGCTTCTACAGAAAGATAGTTACATTGAAGTCAACGAAGAGGAGGAAAGGCCTAGGACGGTGCGCACCACCTGTAAATCGAAAAACGGGGCGCACTCTCTGTAGTCTCCTTCGCAGCCGTTATTAGGGTCGTCACTCGTCACGCAACGCTCCTCCCCAGTTAGTGGGGAGGAGCGTTGCGTGACGAGTGACGACCCTAATAACGGCTGCGAAGGAGACTACAATCTCTGCAGCTGCACAGCAACAAGAAAAAATAAATTGTCACAAATCTATGACCAGTTTTTTGCTATTTCAACAAATTTCTACGGAATGAGACAATGAGTCAAACAGTGCATTTAAAATAAGCCTACTAAGGAAAGTAAAGAAAAACTAAGGTATTCAAAGGCATTTTTCTGGGAAGGTAACTGGATAAACAATGAACTGTTTAAGGTTGGGAGCGGTTATTACCGAAGGTGCCTAAATGGCCGTAGCCGTCAGTATTATAGCAAGGAAACGACCTCGGCGATCCCCTATTTTCCCGTTTTTACGATCTTCTTAACTATTCACGACAGTGTACCAAGTTTCACCACAAATATAAAACAGGTTCTTTTGCTAGGGATTCAAGTTGAAAGCACAGAACTTTCACGCGCGATAGGCACGGCTTTCTTCTTTCCTTCCCCTCTGTATAACCAGACACAGAGGGTTATTGAACAGTCTGTTGTGTCCTGCCGGATTTAAGCCGCACCTCCAATGGACCCTTTCACGGTTTCGTTCAACTTTTAAGCTTGGCAATGCTATTAATTTAAAGGCGCTCTTTCCAGTGGTGTTGACGGATTTTCCCTAACTTGTCCATATCAAAAGTTGAAAAAAAAAAAACTATGGAGAGGACCATTAAACACGATTTGAGTGCATCACCACAAGACAAACTTTTTATTCTAGTATTACTAATAAAAGTTGACACTATAGCTGCCCCCGCTCTGTATGTTGTCGATCAATTGTATCCTTGGTCTTTGCGTACCTCTTTAAAATATACCGATTCATATCGAAAATTTTCACATATTCCTATTTCCACGCAGAAGGTGAGATAAAAACAGGAGACGCAACAGTCAATGCATTGATTCAGTCGATTTACCCAGCTTTGATCAAACACTCTCAAAACTACCAGAAAAGATTTGATTACACGTGGTAATTTCCCACTATTTCTCTTTTACTATTTACATCCAGTTCATTTTAAGCCGGCTGGAAAGCGCCGGAGCCCCAGGAATTTAAGCTTTGATCAATTCACACCAGCGTTGTAGTCATTTTTAAAAAAAACCTAAAAAGGCATTCGGGACAATACTTTGCTTTTCTGCTTTTTTAAGAAAAAAGAAAAAAGCTTAATAGAGGGATATCGAAAGGGGAAAAGGGAATACATAAGCACAGAATTTAATTGTCGGCAAATTTCTGTAATCGTCCATTAGTCTGCTAATAAGCTCGCTTAATTCACTCGTTCGCTTAGGGAAACTTGCTTGTTTGTGGACTGAGTCTTTCGTTCCCTCACAGTAATTTGTGTCTGATAAATCGTTTCCAATAAAAGATTTGTGAATGATAAACTGGCGTCTGGCAAACCCTGCAAGTGCTTATACACAGTCATACGACCCTTATAACTTACGTCCACGCTTACCGAGTGTCTTTCGGTCCATAATTTCAGATAATTTCGGTCACACTCGAGATTATCTCTTTCGTGGTCAGTGGGTTTATGATGCTTGTTTAAGAGAGGAAAATGGGACAAAGAAATGTAAATTTAAGTTTTTCTTTAATATCCTCAAAACAGCTGCTCCACAGAATGTCACTGAACACGCATAATGCAAAAGAGTATCGAAGTACGGACTAAACAATGAATGTCACAAAATCAACCCAGGAAGTCCCTTTGAGCATTTCCTGTTTTGGGTTTACGTCATCCTTAACCATTTCATACTTGCGGTCGTTCAGCGCTGAAACGTCATTATTACCCAACAATTCCTTGCAGTCCCAGTTTTAAACAAATCGATATTTTTTCTGGCAAATGTACACTGACTGTATATTTGGACTGTAAGTACTTTTCTTTATGTATGCGCTAGCTACTAAGATACCCCCTTCGGGATTTCGCCTCCTGGGCGAAATCTCTGCGGGGTCATTTGCATCTTTGCTTTGTAGTAACTAAATCACTACTGCCATCAATGCACTTTGTCATTAAACTGCTTTTAAACAATGATACTAACCTTCCAGATCCGAGAAAAAGTGCTCATGGATCACAAAGTTATTGGCCTGGAACGAAAAGTATCATATTCATAATACAGTTGAACTTTGTATATATAATATTGCAGATATTAGTCAATATCTGTCAAATCTGTGTCAATTTTAAGACCATGCAAAAACCTAACCACAGCTAACCAAAACACAATTTCCAGAGCCATAACAGAAAATTTTCAAATTCATGAATGGCATGAATTAATTTATTAAATATTACTGCCATTATCATTAACATTATCATTATCATTATCGATATCTGTATCATTATCGATATCATTATTTTATGGTTATCATCATCATCATCATCATTATTGTATTGTTATCATCATCTTTATAGATCTCATTATAATTATCAATTATTGGATAACGCTGAGCATCATCTGAAAAGTTATGGAGATCGAGGAGGGAGTTATCCACCCAGGCCGATAAGGCCGAGGATGATAACACCTTCCTCAATCTTCATCATTCTTCAAAATAATGATACTCAGACTCATTCAATAATTGTTAATTATCATTATCATTATCATTATCATATTCGTTATCATTATTATTACTACTTGTACAACTACTTTTAATAAAATTCTCCCTTACCTGAGGTATTGCATTCTTTAAACCATAATACTTCTTCAGGAAGGAGACAAACTTATGTGAAGGCCTGTCAATTGCTAGGTGGTGAACCATCCTACCTTCCATCTGCAAGAAAACAACAAAAACAAAAATAAAACCGCATTGGAGAAACAACAAATCCACACAAATGGATGAAAGAACACCACTTAATGTACAAACATGTGCCCTGGCTCCAGGGGTCTGTTTTGAAATAGCAAGGATGAAATAATAACTATGTCCATGATTTGATAAAGCTCTTTCAGAGAGTGTAATTCAGATGACAGGTATTCTTACATTAAGTTCATGCCCCTGTATGAACTTTGTTTTACAAGCCTGCTTTGGATGAGGGGCAAAACACTTTTGAAGAGCCCATTTATGACAAGTTTGGGCAAGATTATAATAATGTTATTTAACAGTTATTGCCAAAGTCGAAGTTAACATAGGTGAACAATCCCCAAGAAAAAGTCAGTAGAGATCAAAATAGTCACCCTGTGTGGGGTGATTATAGCAACATACATGTTGGATGCAATCCTCAACTGATGAGAGTGAGAAAACATCTTTTTTAATTTCATTTTATTTAATTCTCCACACCTTAGCAGATGATAATACAGAATTAGATACAAGGTGAAAAAGTAAGTTACAGATAAAATTTACACCGAAAGAAAACGTACAATAAAATTTTACAGCACTTAAATCACATTGTATATAGAAAGGGAAGGAGAGGGGCATGTCTAGATAAACTAATATTGTGCCCCTTAAAATTACAGAAAAAATAAAAAAATCAAATAAAGTCTAGCAGAGCTAGAATAAACTCGGCCATCGTGCTCACTGGCCGCAGACCCTGCGTGCACAAATCTCTATAATGAGAGTAATACTAAACCCTCATAAGCCTATCTACATAGTAATCTATAATACAAACCTTAAGCATATGCTCAAACAGTCTTTTGCCACACCCTGTTCTCTGGCGAGTCTCATGGATGTAGAAATCCAGCACACACAAGGGATGTACTTCATACTGAACACTTTGCATGTCCTGATGTAAAAACAGGCATTGTCAGTTATTGCTCTATTCATACAGTCAGACCCAGTGTAATACAGGCCCTGAGGGGGGCCATGGAAAGTGTTTATATTAATGAGGCATCCATATGAAAATGTAAGGACTTTCTTTCCCCAGGGACAAAGCAAACTGTCTGTAATAATGAGGTGTCCGTGAAGCAGGTTTTGACTGTATTACATTCTAGCTGGATCTTTTAGATAAGAATAAACAGAAAGCACAACTTTCATAACTGACTGGCAAATCAAATGCACTTCTGTCAAGTTTGTCAATGAAGAAGGGAAAATTGGTCATACATGTACTTACCGAACTTTAGGAGAGATCACTGGGTTAATAATAAGATTATCTTGCTATGTTAATTGGTTCTAAATCTGAGAGTATAGGCAGTCATTTTTTCTTTTTTGACTCTTATTCCTCCTTCTGCTCCCTTGAGCATTTGGATCAGTTAAGGTTTCTGGAAAACTGTCCCACCACCCCACCCCTAACCCATGTTTCTCACTGACGTGTGACTGAAGGGCAGAAACATTGCCGGTTAGGGGTGGGGTGTTTGGGCAGTTTCCCAGAAACAGAAACTGATCCCAGCATGTCAGGATGTCATTATGTGGGGAAATCAGTGGTGGCATCTCAAAATGTTGGTCATTTTCTCAACAGGCTTTACTGAACACAGCATAAAGAGTAAATACTTACCAATAAAAACAGTTTCTTCTGACCAACTTTAATAATCCCCACAGCTGCACCTAACCCACTAGGGTACAGAGCAAAATCCTCTTTAAATAAGTGTCCTCATGAACAATCATTCATAATATACACATGTAACCTTCTATATTGTTTTTTTCTTTGTTAGCTTTTGAATGGGACCCAATGGCGGATCCAGGATTTTTTTTAGGAGGGGGTGCACTCGTCCCTTGCTCTACTTCAACACCAATAAACCACATAGTTTTTTTTTTGCAGAATACCAGTTGTATTAGAAAACCACAGGTCATCTCAGGGGGGGAGGGGGGTGCGCACCCCCTGCACCCTCCCCCTAGATCTGCCCCTGGGACCAGTGAGCAAAAATCCGTCAACACGGCTGAAAACAACACTTTAAAATTAGGGAAGATGCCAGGTTTGTGAGTGATTTGTTGAAAACTATTGAAGATACCCCTTGGCACAGTCGCCAAATTTTACACACGTTATCTTGTACAGTGGGAGGCAAGTTCACGATGAATTGTCTTCCTGCCACCTGACTGGTAATGCTGGTTTATAGATCTGCGTGTCATCACCTCTGTGGCTACTTCTTTCTGCTACCTCTTCCTTATTGAATCAGACAGAGGGCTTCAACAGGTACAGTACAAGAAAAAATGACTTACTTATTGGCTACTGGGTCCTTCATAATGTAAAGCTTTTGTTCTGAGTGCTGGAGCTTGATTGCACTGGTGATAGGGGCTCGCAAGCCTTGTGCCTGAAAATTTCCAAATGACAAATGTTACGTGACTGCGTACTTCAAAGATATTAACTGTCCGCTAATAAAAGCATTTGGGGGGGGGGTGGGGAGGAAATATTGAAATAAAAACCAATTTTGCCACACAAATGCAAACTTACCCTTGTTGAAGCTTCTCCCATCTTGTCAATAACTGTCTTAAGCTGGGACTGTTTATTTGCAAATTCAGACCTTGTATGTTATGAAACCAAAAAAGATACAATCATAAATCTATGAGCCTGTCGGCGGCAACAGTGGCCCACAGGGGACATGCTGCAAATGAAAAAACTTGGTGCAGATAAAATAAAGTTGCCGCAAACGATTCGAACATGCTGATAGCCATCAATCTTTGTATTGTTCGATGGATGGAAATTTTCTTCCAAGTGGAATTAATTTCGAAGATACAATGTGAGGTCACATGCAATGTACCGTATTTATTCGATTAACCGCCCTGGTTGCTTATTAAATTTTTGGACCTTGAGAGTGGGCGCTTATTTGAGGTGGGCGCTTATTCGAGGTGGGCGCTTATTCGAGGCTGGGCGCTTATTAAATTTTCATCATTTTCAGCAAGTGAAGTATGTTTATTTTGCAACAAAACAATAAATGCTAATAACAAAACGCGAGGAAGTAACAAAGCAAGGTTTCTGTAAAGTACTCTGAAGAAAACTCCGTCCTCGGGAAAGTCTCTTATTAAAGTTCATTCACTCAAGTGGGTGGGGTGGGGGTGAGCGCTTATTGGAGTTTGATTGGGAGGAGGAGGGGGTGGGCGCTTATTCGAGGCTGGGCGCTTATTAACTTTTTCCGCCTTTAGGATGGGCGCTTATTCGAGGTGGGCGCTAATTCGAGGTCGGGCGCTTATTCGAATAAATACGTAAATACGGTACACAGGTATTAGAAGGCAAAGAAAATGAAAAGCTTAATTACACCTCGGTGTATGCGTTTTCCTTTATTTTCTTCCATATAAGCATGGCTAGCTATATTCAAAAAATTATTTCTTAAGCAATGCAATATTATAACCTTACCTGTCATTTTTCACCCGAGATCTGAATGGTGCCAGCTTATCGTCCACTAGTGTGATGGTGTCGGGTAACAAGTTATTGACGTTGAAGGAGAACTCCATTTACACTTAGATTTTCACTGTCACAATGAATCCCAAGGACATATCAACAGCACAACATCGACTTGATAATTTACTCATCCTTTTCACCGATAATGAAATACACAGAATCCGTTCATCTCTAATCCCAGCTCTTTCCACAAACTATTCAAATATTCGCCATAGCGACAGATTTTTGTAGTTGGTCAGGATCACTACCTCAACAGTACGTAATTTACGCAACACATATTCTGTCAATACGTTACTACGACAGCTTAAGGTGTTCTAGGAGTCGATCATTCGATGTTTGGCGTCCCAAACTCAGATAAGTCGAAGATTTTGTCGGTGTTCAATAACGTAGCGACGGAGGGAAACAGTTTACAGTGTACTGCAGGCTCTTTTTTGCCCTGCGGTAAAAATGCAATTTGACTTATGTATGAGTCACGAAAGCTAATCCCATCATTGCTCGCCCATTGTCGCCAGTTTTCAACCGATCGAGGTTGCAACGCGAGCCACGCCACCCCAGAAGAACAAAGATTAAAAACAAAGTAAACGATATTTCTCTATTCTACCTTCTAGAATAATTCTTATTATCAGCACATACAGACAGCCCTAGCCTCCCACGCAGGCTTTTCTAGGGGAGCTCATAATCCAGAGGGACAAAATACGAGCTCCCCTAAAAACACCTGCGTGGGAGGCTAAGACAACCCTAGACTGAAACAATTAGGGTGTTTTTTTTGTTGTTGTTTCTCACAAATTATCCGTTTTAGTAAGATTTTCGTACAGCCCATACATTTATTATGCAAACAGGTTTCAATAATTTGTGGGAAAGAGTAGGAAGTTCTGCATGCATAATAAAATGCATGGGACTGCACGGAAATCTTACCAAATGTCTCACTAAAACTGGCATATTTCTTAATAGAGGTTGGACATGATGAAAATCAATGAAACAAATCTACTTGGGTGCATGTGAAATGTCATACCACTGAAATAACATTTTACTGTGAATATCTGGATGTAATCAGTTGTCTTTACGAGTTCCGTGTCTACCTTGCAGAATTCTTATAAAAGAATCATAGTGCATCCTTGACTGAGTCCAACAACATTTTTCATCTGAAATAGCTCCTTTCAAGAAACAAAATTTATTTGCAGCTCTGTACATGACCAAAAACAATTTCAAAATATCAAAATACAGACTTAACACCAAGGCATAGGGGAATAAAACAAAAGAAATCATCTTCAAGCTCAGCAAATTATGAATAATATATTTCTTTTGTTTTATTTCCCCAAGCCACGAGCCAAGTAAGAATATTTTAATATAATGAAATTGGTCTATTAAATGTAATCCTCCTCCCCATACTACCATAGTAACAAAGCAATGACACAACAAAGCAACAAATTTGCTGTCCTCAGTTTTATTTGTCAGCAAGAAACATCAAGGTGCAGATTTAGTTGCGCTTTCTGCGTGTTCTCTTCTTCTGAACACCAGTGGTGGTCCTCTGGCTGCGGAGGATAGCACATGCCCTTCTGACTGCTGCATCTTCCAAATCTCGTCGGTAGAAGTTCTTACCACACAGGTTCTTGATGGTCTTGACAGTGCGACGGGAGTCGCTAGCAAGGGTCACCTTAGTAAGATTCTTGGGTGGCTTGTTTGCATCTGCAAGATAACAATGAAATTAAATCTACTATTAAAAACCACAGTGTGCTTCTGATTATTAAGCTTCAAGCCCTGTATATACCCTGTATATACACATATAAATTTGTTCAACTTCAACGAAACTTGAAAGTGTTTACTTATGAAGGACTACAAAGCTTAAGCATAGTGCTCAGAATTCAAACCTAGTGGCAGAGAGCTTCACTTGCTTTACTTGCACTGTAGTTTTATACATGAAAAACTTACACTTTGTCTTTTTTGTGGTGAGGACTACACCCTTGCCCTTGGGATCGGCTGTAACTCCAATTGCCTGTAGACAGGACAGAAACATAGAAAGAAATATATAGCACAACAGGCCATCAAAATATTTAGGAACCTGAGCGCCAATACTCAAAATAACTGGAATAAACAATAGGGACCTTAAGCATCGACAACGAAATGGGACGCCGACCGGAAGTGTAATTTTCCCACATGAACCTTCTCGGCATGCGTCAGGTTGTCAAAACGTCGTCCAACCTTCATTGACCACGAAATTCGGGGAGGTTTGCCATTGTCACTAAAACATAAGTATAAAAATATACTTTTTGCGCGAGTAAATCACTCTTTTTCCACCTTTTCATTCAGAACAAGTACAAATACTTGAATTTATTTTTCAGGTTCAGTTTGTTTGAAAACTTGAGAGGTGGCACAACAGCTGGCCAGAAATTAAAGACAAGTAAGCGTTCCTCCGCTATCTTCCGAACCTGCCGTGAGATTAGATGCTGTTCGTTCCTTGACTGTCTACGTTTACTCATGTATTTTAGTTTGTACTGTAGGATAAATGTTAATTTTTTTCGTACTAAAATTTAATATTTTCCCATGTTGTTTTTAGCTGCTAGTAAAGGTAACTATTTCCAGGGGACTCCAGAACAGGATGTACGTGGTCATGAGGAGCCTTGAGAGATTACAATTACAGGAGAACATTGTAGCAGCACTGAATTCTCTTCGGTAGCCGAAATTTAGTGTGACTGCAAGTCAAGAGCTGTTCGAGATCGGTATTCTTTTTTAATTTCAAACAAAAACAAAAAGAAAAGCTGCACAACAAAGAGAAAGCCTCCACAATCAAATTATGGGTCGTAAAGAGAAATAAATTTGCCACCGTCAATTAATCGTCATAGCTTATAAGATGTAAATTACAAAGGTCTTTGAATGCCATAACAAGACTATAGCAAGACAAACTTCTTCGCTAAGAAAAAGTCGTCGTCTGTCTGGGAAGCTGCACTGCTTAAACTTCATTTTCCCTGCCGAAAACGAAACCCTTGGTCTAGTCTGCCTTGGTTGCAAAAAGTCATTGTCCTCCGTTTCATTGTCGATGCTTAAGGTCCCTAATGACTAAACTGATACAACAACCCTTTATACCTTCTTGTTCACCAATCCACTGTGCTTAAATGAATGCCTTCCAGCAAGGTTCAGAGGTTCCTGAAAGAGATGTAAAATTTTGTCATGTTATACTACTCCTGCTGGACATCTACTAAAGTGTAGTGTCAGTTACATTACAACATGAATCAACAAGGCAACAAGGTAACAAAAAAAATTTGTCCCCTACAAAGGGAAGGTAAAAATAACAAAATTAGATTAAATGAGAGACAAGATTTTGCCCCAGCCAACTAGTACAGCCAACTCCCACCTAGAAGACATCTGGTCATTACAAAGATCTCAATAATATGGATGGCAGCTCAATACCCAGCAAAAATTACCAACTCTCTTAAATAGTGATAAATATTACAGTCTGACTTTACTTGTTATCAGGTGTTGACTTAAAGATGCTTTTTGCACTTTCTTTGTTCTCATTAAATTTTTTACTCTCATGACCACAGACATCAAATATCATATTTCAGCATCCTGACTTGATCAACGCACATGTTATCCGTGGATATTCTTCTTATATCTCACTATCATGGACTCTTACTTGCCAAGTAGACATCTTGGGTTACAAAAAGCAACTACAAGTAACGAGATGTGCTACCCTATCATTCCAAGAGCTCTGGGTCATCAGAGAAGGCAATACTCTGACAAACTAAACACGGGTTAACTAACCTTCGTAAAAGTTGTTCCTTGATTCCTCAGAAGGAAGCAGGAGTTATTCCTCAAAATCATCCACTGTAGGTCAGCCGACATTTTTCCTGTGAAAAATATAATATTCCATGAAAATAGTCGAAGATTAACTAGTTTTGCAATTGTATGCCATCACATCCTTAATTGAACTAAACTAATCATATTCCAATCGGGAAATCTGCTGATAACAGCAACCAGTAGCATATACCCTATAGTATGTATAGACTGCATTTATGGACAATTTAAAAGGCCATTTTCATGTGAAATTTCCTACTTCCAGGCACAACTAATGGCCAAACCACAGGGTATGCCCGTGGGGCGGCATGCAACAAATGCAGACTGCAGACTAGCAGACCGACAGGTAAACGAGGAAAACCTTGATGTGAAATGCTTTAAAAGAGGTCCCTATCTCTACAGTTTACGTCATTTAAAAGTCTAGTTTAGGGATAGGAACTCTGTTAGAGCATTCTACAACAATGTTTACTTCGTTTACCTGGCAGTCTGCAGTCTGCGTTTGTCGCACAGAGCCGTGGCAAGTGTTGAAGTTTCGAATTGATCGGTACATAATTGGAGGCTGCTGTTTTTAGAATAGACCTTGTCACGGTTTTCGACGCCATCTTGACGAGTAGGCAAACGCGTGAGAAATTACAGTGTTTGTATGAGAATCTAATGTCGAATAATTTCCGTAAAACGACTGTTCTAAAAAAATATCAATTGCAAACTAAAGCTACAAAGCAAAGGATTCTCTTAAAAACTTTGGGGGGCGCACATGTGCTTAAATTTCTCCAGAGGCTTGTTTTAGATTTTCCATATATTTGTCTGTAATTTTCCCGCGACTTTCTTACAGACAAATGTATAGGAAATTTAAAAAGGGGTTCTAGGTCTTCTAGTACATGTAACGCCCTCAGATTTTTTCAGTAGAATCCTTTGGAGTGAAGCTTTAGTCTACAAATCATATTTTTTTCAGAACAGACGTTCTACAGAAATTATTCGAAATTTGATTCTCATACAAATACTGTCATTTCTCACGCGTTTGCCTACTCGTCAAGATGGCGTCGAAAACCGTGACAAGGTCTATTCATTGACAATCAGAGGAAGGGTAAACAATAAGACTAGTTAACAATTAGTTAGAGCGACAAAAGCAACTTTTTAAATGTTTAGTTATTGTACCCAGATTGATTGATTTAACCATAGTGGCGAGTGGTTAACTTTTTCTCATTTTTCATCCGAGATTTCCCATGTAAAATCGTTTCTTATGGGATTCTAATCGGGTCGTCGCTCGGTTTATTCTGACGAACAAAGATGGGATACATTATGCAGTTTTCTTCTACAGGAAACAGCAGTTGCTTTATGGATTGTCATTCATGGCACAAATTTTTTCGACACAACAGATCACACGTGCATGAAATAACTGGGTTACAGAAAAACCCACGAATTCTTCCAAAAAGCAGAAGATATTCGTTTAGCTTTCGAAAAAATCCCAACAAAACGTCGTGGGATACATGTTAATTTGAAAATAAAGTATCGTAAACGCGAAAACAGCAGCAAAAAGGGCGAAAATCTACGCGAAGACACTCGCTTACCAGCAAAATGGCGACCACGAGAGAGAGAAAGAGAGAGCGCATGTGTTGAACAATGCAGGGGGTCTTTCAGGCCCAGGTCCTCACGGTTCATTGAAAACCAATATGGCCGACACGGAGGATATTCATTGAGGACATGATAAACTTTTTAACCAAGAGAATGGGACGAACGATCATAATTGAAGAACGAGTTGGAGATCATATTTCCTCTCTTTATGGCTCGTACAAGTGTCAATTAGGATTAGTTATTGGACAGGTTAGCTCATTTTTAGTGTCACTACAGTCATCAGTTTGGTGACTGCATAGGAGACCATAGGAGTACTGAAAAGGGCAAAGAAATCACGCTTTTACTTTCTTGTGAAAATATATTGAGATATTAACTCGTATACGCTTACCATCCTCCAAAACAATCTGCCCCTCCCCTTGTCTTAATAGGTTTGTACATGAAGTTCAAAATGACCCCAGTGATATTCTCCTGTTTAGGGATGTTCCATTTTTATTCCTATCCCCCCTCCCCCCCCCCCCCCCAACGGATAAGTATCCTCAGCCGATAACTACAAAGACACCAAAGGAAGGTGGGTGTAGTGGGGAAGGGGGGGATCAGGGTTTAACGGTCACTTCATTCCATGGTAAGATCGTTCCATTTCATGGTCAGATCGTTCCACAGTTTTAGTGTAAAACTCGATGTGAAGCATGCTTTTTTGGGCTTATTGCTTAAAAAGTGAGGTATATACATGAGTAGCACCCTTGTTTCTGATCGTGGCTTAAAGACTCATGAAAATTTCTGACTATGTTGCGGAACGATATGACTATTAAGTGGAACGATCTGGCTTGGAACAATCTGACCATGGAACAAAGTGACCAGATACCGGTTCAGGAAAAAAATGGAACATTCCATTGGCTAAAAGGATGTACAACTGTTTGAAACAGTTTAAACATTAAAATGTTGTAGGTCAAAAATGAAATTCAGTTTAAAATGGCTGCAGCTTAGGTTGGTCCCAAATTGCCGTTGTCTCCTAGTGCTCCATGATGATGAATTAAAAAATCAACATGGAAAATCAACCTAGGTTAAAACCATTTTAACCTGAATTTTATCTGGACATACAACACGCAGTAATTTTAACTGCAGTAGTTTTCATCTGCCAGTATCAAAAATGCATTTGCTCTGGATTATACGAAATTAAAAATGATCTATGGTGTTTCTTTTTATCTTCAGATTTCCCCACAGCGAGACTATATCATTCATTTAGCCAGAACACCAGAGCAGTCAGGTATAGTAGTTACTGGCACATGCCCCTTAAAATACTATTCTTGAGTTCTAATAAACAAAACGTACGAGGATAGACTGAACATTTGAATTTATAGTTAGTTTATAAATATTATGTTTGATACTAAAATTCAGAATGGCATTCCAGATGCAGAGAATACACCATCCACCTTAGAAGAAATTGAAAACAACTGGATTAACGAACATGCTCGGCAGGTATTTTCTAGCAATGGTTTTATTATTGCTAATCATCAATTTTATAATGACATCACTTTAAAGTGTGTACCTACTAGAACATACCGGTAAGTATATTCCCTGATTACAGACACAATGGTATTTTCAATAATTTATGGTTACTGTGTTTCTGAGAAATCATCGATAAACAATGATCCTGGCAGCCTCAAACACAGATGTTCTTTTGGCTCCTCATGTAATCCTGCCCTTCGTGCAGCAGGAATGTGTGACAAACCCTTAAAAACATCTGCTTGGGGGACTAAGATCTTGGAGAGTGAGCATATTTTTTTTCAGTCTGACCTACACCATAAAAAACAGCTCTTTAGCCTATATTTTGTGTTATATATAAGGAAGCAGGACAGTAAAGTATTATAAATAATTACATGATCATTTTTGAAAAAAACTTTCTTGTCATCAAAATGGCTTAATATATGATATTTACAAGTACACATGAAAAAGAGATCTCACTTTTAACAATGCTACCGTAAATCCTCTATTCAGCCGCCCTCACAAATAAGCTCCCTCTCTCTAATAAGTCCCTCCTTTTCAGGAGAAGAAGGTTAATAAGCCCTCACCCTCTCTTTTAAGCCCCCCACCTCCCTTCCCCTCCCTTCCTCTCCCCCTTATTATTGTTCACTAATGAATGATTGACTGTATTAATCAATCAGATCTGTAAAACTTCAAGTGGGCTGATCTGGGATGGCTTATTCACTAACTGATCCCCAGCTGCATGACCTCCAATTTCTTGTCCTTGAGCTTTTTCCACTTAGTTTGTATTTTAGTCCTTTATGGGGAACTGATACTATTGTCTTTGCTAAATTAATTAAGCCCCCCATCTCAATTAAGCCCCCACCCTCAAATGTGTTTGAATATAATAATTCTTTCAGCCATGTTCAATGTAGCCTTTTTCTTTTTGTTTTGAAAGGTATCCAGAATGTTGACAGGAGGCTTAGATGTGATCGGTGTTTTTGCATTTGGTCCTTCAGATATGCTCACAAAATCACAGGCAAAGCTTCGTCAGTTGCTGTATTCTGTCACCAAGGCTGTTTACCACAAACCTGCGTCATACTTTGATGCCGTCAGTTACAGCAGAATCTTACTTCAAATTTGTTCTGCAACCAAAAAGTATCTCCTGATTTTAAACTAAAAAAATACTTTTATCAGTGTATTGAACTGTTTGCCATGAATGCATAGTCACAAAAACAGTATACCTTCAACAACTTTAACAATTTTCTTTGTTCTTTCATGTTTGTTTTTCATTATTATTAGTTAATAAAATACTGTATTTATAGAGCTAAGAAGGAAAGTGTTAATATTTAAAAATTTATTTAATTGTCTGTCCAGTAAATTAATTCCATAGCAATATTACTGGCAGTAAATATATCTGATACTAAATTTGAATTAAAAAGTAGCTCCCTGATAATCAAAATGTTCCTGGATGTTTTTATTTTAGAATCACTTGCCGGACAATTGACACATCTGATCAAAGGGTGAGTGGTGTCTAAAGTAGTGCTTCCATCCATCAACAGATTATTAATATTGGTGTGTATTTTAGTGTTAAGGTGGATTTCCAATGTCGTGTAATTTTTACATGCATAGACGCATAAAATTTACGTGCCTAAATAATTTAAATAGAGGCAATGTATGGAAGGTCATGTGTAAACATAAAAGTTGAACCCCACTTAACTTTTACATGCATGCATGGCCTTTCATACATTGCCTATTCATTTACGCACAGAAAAAATACAAAACAATGGAAATCCACCTTTAGTGTATTGAAATGTCATGTAGCTATTGTAATGTAATGTAATGTAATGTGATTTTATGCAACATTATGTAACATAATGCAACATAATGTAATGTAACTTCGATTTTATGGGAAATACCCATACAGTATCAATTAGGTAACTGTTTACAGCAAATTAAAAATAATGTCTTGATACATCATTTATTAAAAATTTAACAGTGAAACTTCAAACTTGGTATCCTCATTCTAGACTAAGACACTGTAACAGCCAGTAGCTTTTAAATCCTGACCTTCAGTAAGTTGGGGTGCTGGTGGAGGGGAAGCGTGGCAGATGTCTGCATTTAACACCTCAAGGATACTTTTTCATGGCCATCTGGGCCTTGGTTTGGCCAAAAAATAAAATGCGGGCCTGTGCCTCCTGGACCCTTCCACTAAAAATGTTGATCCACCACCAGAAGTATAGTTTGCATAGCTAAACTACAACTTGACATTACTTATTATTGGCTGTCAGTAATACTGAAATGGTTGATAAACCCTTTTTTGCAGGCCAATCTCAACCCAGCTGAAGTCAAGTATCAGTCCTTTTCATCAAAGTGGCTGAAAGTAGAAGCATCCTTGTCATTATGCAATAAAAACTTCACTATTAAAAGGAAACTTGAGAAATCTAGTCTTCAGAGTCAAGTGATGGTAAGTTTGGTTATGTTTAACTCAAAACAAAAATAGGAACTATAAACGTGCAATAACGTAGGCCGTTCTACCCACTGGCCATTATATAAGAGCCATAAGACTCGAATAATATTTAAACTAAAAAACAACAACCTTACAAATGAAACAACAACTGATATGCCAATTTACTAAGCACTTAACCTGGCACCTGAAAGAGAAAAAAGGGCAAATAATGGGGCAAGTGTTAAGAAACAGGTCAACTGAGCCTGGAATTACCGCCCCCCCCCCAAATCAGGCTCATTTTTCTTCCTAAGTAGCCCATATAACTGACAATCATTAGACAAGTATGACCAGTGACCAATTAACTGTTATGTAAAAGATAACTTCTGTTTTTTCTTTTTCTTTCAATACCAGGGAAGCATCAGCAGTTTGTTACGGAGCATATCTAATGCCTTGTGTACCGTGAATGGAGAGCTGATCAATGGCGATCAGCTTCTTGTTCCTGGAGAAAAATCAGGGAAGTCAAGCCGTGCTACTTCCACACAGACATTTAAGATTGACATATTCACTGAAGAGGTAACATGGATATGCTATATTACTGATGAAAACATTTGGTCGTAGTGCACAGTAGTAGTGCTTATGGACTGGGGTTTTAGCAGCCTTAGACTGTGATTTGAACACAAGCATGATGTAGAGGCTATGTTAACACTAGAGGAGTAGAGAGTGAGTCATCACTCTACAACAGTTTTGTACTGGATTAGTTTTACCGTGTGCACACACATGCGTGATTTTGAAGTAAAAACGACCCAGTTTGTTTGCGTGTCTGGAAATTTTGAATGTACAAACTAAGGTGTGGCTAAGGTATGTAAGTTCTTTGTAATTGAAGTAATACTCTCTGCAGGATGAACAAATATGTGTAGATGCCCAATAATCCAAATACCCAAAATCTAAATGTAATAAAACTAGAAACCATGAATCTGGGAAAATCTCCTCTAGTGTAAGGTTAGCCAGATTTCAAATACAAACAACTTGGAATTTCAAGGTAGTAAAGTTCCCAGACCTCTCACTCCTTTCTTTGGCTGCCATCACTGAAGGAGGCGTAAGAAGTAAGATTGGTGGGCAAGTGATTATATAACACTTGACCAGTCAAACTTGTATTTAACGGTCAACCTGCGTCACTAGTGGCCAACTGGCCATTCCCCAAGGGTATCGCTTAATGGGGGTTGGACTCTGGCTGAAACAGGCAGTTAATTAATGATTGATAAGTATTTTCCTTTTTTTCCCCTAGCTCAACGACTCCCCTAAAACGGAGGAGACCCACGCAGTGGCATCGCTTTCTATGAGTGGAAATATGTGTTGTCGAGCTTATGTGCATCAGAAGGCTACCGTAAAGGAGGCGGTCCAGGTACCTCGTAGTCCATGTATAATATATAGTGAAGCTATTATTCTTTGATAAATTTATGCCCTAACGTTTCTGCCTGTCTAGACTTTACGGATAAGGATATCGGCTAAATTTTAATCTAAGCGCCTGTTATGCGGACATGCAATCAAGGCATAAATAATCTACACATGCTTGTATACTATGCACGAACTCTAATGAATATTAATTAGGTATAAATATTTTAGGCTCTGAAGTACGATGCAATTCGCAGTTTTCTGTCACGATGTGAAGTTCTATGTGAAGACATCATGGACAGTCAGGAGGAGGCCACAAGTGAAGGTAAATTTTCAACAGCAATTGTAACTTTTTACCCAATTAAATGCCGTCTAGTCTTATATAGCCTGCGAATGAAGCCGTTCTCTTTGCCCCTCTCGCCGCTAGGGGTGTTTTGCGGGAGAGATGTCTCTGATCAAACATTTCATACTGATGCAAAACATCCTTAGAGGCTCGGAGCGACGAGAGATGGCTGTTTTCAGAGACTAACCTTATAAAGCTTTTTGCAGACCTTAGGCTACTTCAAGAACGGCTGCTTCTGTTCTATAATCGTGTGACCCAGAAAACAAGTATAAGCCGCACAAAATAGTGGCCTTGGAAATAGACAAGGATAGAACCTAGTAACAGTCATTGCTTTTCTTCTTTTGATTTCTTCTTTTAAAGGTACCCCCTCATCGACGTGGACATGTCCTCAAAGATTATTTGCTCCTTTTGGAATGGGAACTATTACAGTATGCGACTATGTATTCAAGGACGAAACTGTGAAGGTACACGTATCAACAAAGAGCAGCATTTTCGTAACCAGCCTCATTTTTGTCTCGCTTTCTTTAAGTGTCTTTACTCTTTATATAGAGTCGATTTGCTTGCAAATTTGGTCAAAACCATTGCCCAAAAATGCAAAAAGTCTGCTTGCGGTTGACTTGCGTCGCTCAAACACTTCTTTGCATACTTAAGCTCCCTAATATGAATTTGACCCCCGAAGTCACTCATTAGTGATATGCTTAGGCACTGTATACAAAAGCCGCCTGAGGGATGGAAATGCGCGCGCGTTTAGTGTAAAGTAGAAGTGGAGAAGATGAAGCAAGTATAAACTCCTTTCAACGGAAATTCTCAACACCCCTGTTCATTTTTTAGCGGTTGGTGAACATTAGCGGGCGTTTGTTGATACCAAAAAGCAAACTAACTTTTTAACATGGCCCTTGCTCTTCAGGAATCTCGAGAAAGAATGATCGAGTTGTTAGACGTTACACCAAGAGAAGAAGACTTTGAATGCAAAGAAGAATTTCCAGGTACGGTGTAGACAAACATGTACAGCCTACGTACAAGCTTTCCGAGGTGCTCTGGCGGCCGGGCGAAAAAGGAGGGAGACAGTCGAGGGAGGGAGACATGCAGGGGAGGAAGTTTCCTTCCCCCCTTTTCTCCTCCACCCCCGTACCCCCAGGAGAGCTTGCTCGCAGGCTTGAATATGTAGGTCAAGTTTGTTTCATTCATTGCACCTCTCTATTCTACCGATTACTGTCTTGATTTCTATCCTCAGTTTTTCAAAAGCTGCAAATGACTTCACCGCGAAAAACCTCCTAACCGATAAAACTTACACGACTGGCCCAAGTTGTTCAAAAGGTGGATAACGCTATCCATTGGATAAATCTCCATCCAATAGATAATGTAATTGGTTTCGCTAATTAACAATTATTCCTCGGGCCCGATTGGGCTCTAAGTCAATAGCCCATTCGGCCTTCGGCCTCATGGGCTACTGACTCAGAGGCCATGAGGGCGAGTGGAATAATTGTTTTAGTAAAAGCCTACTAGTTGGTTCAAAATATCGAGGCAAAACAACTTTAGCTAGTTAAAGCTAGACTTTAATCCCTTTTTGCCGCCAAAAAGCCGGTGCTTTTCGCTACGAGTGGACTATAACATATAGCCTAGTAGTAGCTCAACCAATCTGAACGCAGCATTGATATTAGATCACTAGCTGGATTTTACTAATGCTTATTGTTCGGTGGATAGCGTAATTCAACAACTGGACAACCGGAGCCAAGCTTCCTGGAAAATCTGCCTTTGACTTTGCTGTTCTAATGATAATTTTAGGACAATCCCCCACGTAAAGGTATATGCAGCCACCGAAAGAGTTGATTTAATGACTGTGTCATCTTTGCAGATGTTCAAACTGTTAAGAGTTTAGTTGAGGAGATGGACAGTAAAGGCAGCGAAGACGAAGCGGAAGAAGACGAACAAAGTCAACAAGGCATAGGAAAACGTGTAATAGGTGAGCCAGAAAATTTCCTTGTACGTAGCGGAGTATTTTCTCTATTATGCATGTAATCTATAGAGACGAAGATGATAACTCGTTTCAAGCCAAGTTCGTAGATCGTTCGTGGTGTTCTTCAGGGTAATACACGCAAGACGCATCTGTAAAGGAAGGTTTACCTCGTGTCCAGATTCAAATCGAGTTTGAATCGATACTTCTAATGCAAGTATACTTTACTTCCTTCTGCGGCAGTAACATCCTATATTTTTTTCACTTTTTTTAGCCATTTGCCTGTAAGCCCTACTTTCCAGATGCATCTCCATTTATTTTCTTACAGTATGAATGGGAGAGTTTACTAAACGATCAAAGCATCCTCTCTTTGGTTTTCCCTCATGACCCTTTCTTTTCCTTTAATCTCGGCCCCTTCCCCCGGGGTCCCCATCTCCCATTTAAGGCCTGCGCCACAGCCTGCCAGGTTTTCCGCCAGGTTAATTATAGATTTGCCTTGAAAACTGTCAGCCAATCAGAGCAAGTTACGATTTTCATCAGTGGCGAATGCGATCTTGTGAGAACGGCAATTTTGGCGGGAAAGGAGAGTGAAAGGAAAATAGACTGGATATCTAGTTTAATGCGCTGTGACACTTATTAGTTGCAAGAGGTCGCTCTAAGACGATGACTAACATGCAACTTTCCCAGTAATTCTTGAAAGGTAATCAGCCCGGCTTGTTTTATATTTCACAGGTGCTGTAGTCGGAATGGTTGTTGCAGTTGTTGCCGCCGGGATAACGTTTCTTTGGGGAGAACAGGCGGGATAGAAGAAGAAATAAATTAAATTAAATTATTTGAAACAAATTTGGTTGCGTGCTGTGTGACGAATATCCTCATGTGCGCTGGCAAGAACAGTTTGAACAATGCAGGTGGTTGTTTTCTTGTGCAAATCACAACAGTCTTTGTTTACAAGTCTCTGGCACTAAGGTCTGGGTGAAACGTCGAACTTCACGTATGCCGAATCTGAGGCTAATGAGCAAAATCTATTACACATGTGAAGTTCGACGTTTGACGCGGGACAAAGAAATTACAAATTATCAGAGACCAAGAGCAACAACAAATTCTTGATAAACTGTTTTAGCCTTCTTACCAATTGGTGACTTTGTTTGATATTTGCACGAATTCGCTATTAATGTGATAATCATTTCTTCATTTTGCTTTCTTCGACTCTGCTGCTGAAGATTGAAAATGGCGAATGCCGTGCTTCGGCGAATTCAAGGAAAACAGGGACCCATCCCTCCTGAAATCACGAGAAAATCACACCACGATCAAATTGCAAAACATGTTTATATTTTCCTAAATTTTCAGCAATATTTTACAAACCAATAGAATCATTTTTGTGGGGATAAAAGTTATATTCACGCGTAATTGTTTTTCATTTAAAAACTCGTCATTAATCGTCGTAATAGCTTTAAATGAATAAATATAATAACACGAATGTATATTTAGAGTGAAAATGATAAGCATTTAAATAAAATAAAGTTCTATAAAAGCGCTTTACTTAATACAGCCTTTAGAATATAAAAATAAAACACTTCCCTCAACCTGTTTGAATTACAATGCGTTATGTTCTATTCCGAATAAAGAGGGATACCTAACTTTTACGAACTATTCACGCGAAAGCATAAATCGTCAAAATGGAAATGGAATGAGCACCTATGAACCCAGTTTTTTCAACGGTGAAACCACGGTTTGAGCTATAAAAGGTTGGTCAGAAGAAACAAAGTTCTGGCAGCAGGGCCACGAAACGAGTTATTGCGAGGGAATGTTTTTAAACTGACTCTCCTGCTTCACTTGCAAGCTCTTATGGCCTCCAATGGATAAGCAAATGGTTGTGTGTTGGCAAAAGCTAGTCTGGAGCTCTGTTTCTAGTCTCCACAGGGTGCAGAAGAGTTATGCTTGACCTTGATACTAGCCTGAGAAAATAGCCGACATTTCACGACGCCACCTCTGGTTTCCCCTTTCTCTCTTTTTCCATCCCATCACTCCCCGCTCGCGCTCTATGCTCGTTCCCATAATCCCCCTCTCGCGCTTCTTGCTTGTCACCAGCTCTCGCTCTTCTCGCTCGTCTACCAAGCCTTGAGAAAGGCTGTGGAGGAGGAAACGGCAAACTAAACTCCTCTGTACCCTGTGCAGTCTTACGAAATTATGGAAATCTAAGCACCAAGCGCTAGAAACTGACAGAGAACGGAAATGAAAGCAGCGAACCGTAAGGCGACACAGAGGCATGCGCTGTTCCTCGACTAAAAGGGCACCACATGCGGCCTGCTTTCCATGCATTCCTTCTACTGTGAAACGATAGAGCTGCGTTTCGTCCTCCCATAAAAATTTGATAAGACCTTCTTAGTTGCTACTATCCAACTAAAACAATTATTTACTGCCACGTTAACACCAGGTTCTCCAAACGAGACTAGAATCAAAGCTCCAGAGGGCTAACAACTAAAATTCAAATTGTGGTTCAAGTTGAAGCACGCGTCTGAATGGTGAACTATGATGGGTTCAAGTTTTGATAAGAGCCTGCATCAGAATATAAATGAAGATCAAATGCTATCTTTTCCCCGATCGTATGAGGTCCGTTGCGATGTTGCTCAGCATTCTCTTGGAAAGTTGCTGCATTTTTCTTGCCGCTTTATTGGCTACATCGAGTGACTGATGAAGTCGATGGCTCTCAAGCTGCAATCAAGAAAACAAGAAAAAAAAAACAATAAATAATGCCTCAATCAACTCAATGACTGGTACAACAAATAACCAATCTGCCCTTGGGACAGTTCTGATTTTTGTCTTCATGTAAAACTGTCTCAGAGACTTACAGCAAGGAGCCCAAAAGTGTGACCGCTTTTAATTTATTCCCATTCTTTCGTGCAGATTTAATCCAATCAGAGGCCAGCTGGAAACTGTCCTCGACTTTTGATTGGTTACTGTACGCATGAAAGAATGCGAATTAATTGAATAAGGTCACACTTTTGGGCTCCTTGCTCTACGGCAAGGAAAATATTGAGATTATCTTTTAGTTCATCTTGGGGAGCACGAGTGGCGCGTGAGCGCACTCGTCTCCCACCAATGTGGGCCGGGTTCGAATCCTGGCGTCGACGTCATATGTGGGTTAAGTTTGTTGTTGGTTCTCTCCCTTTCTCCGAGAGGTTTTTCTCCTGGCACTCCGGTTTTCCCCTCTCCTTAAAAACCAACACTTCCAAATTCCAATTCGATCTGGAACACACGGACACGTTTCACCTCCCAAGTGCTGCGTAGGTACGTGTAAACAAATTACAATTACAAAACCTTAGTCTCCACACCCAAGGCAAAACAACTGAATGAGTTACCCTCCGTGATCTGCCCGATGTAAGTACTACAGATACAAGGCTTTAAAATGACTGTTTTCTCACCTGATCCCCTTGATAGCCGCCTAAGCTGCTACGGTTGGCCAGGTTGCTTCTAGGTCGGGAATGTCTGCTGCAAAGAGGGGAGATTCAGAATAGTTAGAAAGGGAGAGTTTGCGCAAGAAGTCATTTTTTGCTGTCGAAAATTCATAACACGAAACAATATGACGGCTGCGTGGCTCTGATCTATGTGCTGACTGTTCAGGTGTTAGCCCTACAGTTACCAGCAGTGTACAAACGACTTATTGACGGACTCGAGCAAAACTAACGACGAGAGAATGACTGGACAAACGACAACTTGACTGACAAGAAACGACTATCAAACTGTACAAAAGACGGATCGAACCGCACCAATGACATTTCCAGTCTTCATAGCCAATAACATCACTGCTTGACTGACAGACGACCAATACCATCGCGACTTAATTGACCAATCAGGTCAATGACCAGAGTTTAATGCCATCAACTAACGTGATACAACTCACTTAGACTCTGAAGATGACTACCGCACAGGTTGTCGAAACGTCAGTCACCGTCAACACCAACACTATTGAGCACTATTACCTTACGTACTATTTGCTCAGGCCCACTTGGCTTGTGCTTGTAAATACTCATTTGTTCGTTTATTGATTTGACTGATTTTAATAAACAGAAATTGAGGAATTGCATTAACTTACCTTCTCGATCTTTGTACAGCATATTCCTCTTCACTATCCGATTCATCGCTGTCTGAGACGTCACGAGCGCGATGTTTGTGAGAGCGAGGCCTATTCCCTGGGAGATGATGAATATGATGTACCATGGGAGTCTCGGTGATCCCTTCGACAGGTACCATAGGGGCACCGGGGGTTATAACTGTAGTCGGAACCATGGGAGATCCGGTTGCTGCGCCAGGATATGTGTGCGTGTGATGATGAACTGGTGACGTAACCACGCTAGGAAAGAACGGGTTACAAATTAATCAAAACAAATTAAAAATGAATAAAAGGGTCTTGAATAAGGCTGGTGACAAGTGAAGTAGACAAACATGTAAGAAGTCCATAAATCATTAAACTCAAATAAATGACCAAAACGAGGGGCCATTTCTACGTAACAGTTCCGCATAATAATTCTTTGTTTTATTTCCTCGTCTCTCTTTCCCCAGCAGAGCACTCTTTGCTATGCAGCGGGAACTTCTGAAGGGAAGAGCGATCTTGCTAAAATAAATTGACTACAGGAAAATGCAAACAGGAAATCCGAACGTCTGATAGTCAGTTTCTCCCCACTAACGCGAACGAGGGGATGGGAGAGACAAAGGCACAATCGGAAACTAAAACTAAACGGTATCCCCACCCTTGTTGGTAGAGCCTTATCACTTACTTATGGTAGTAGGGTGCGTAAGGTGTGGAAGTCGCTGCTGGGGTTGTTGGATGACGGACGAAGGTGTTCGTAACTTGCGGCACGTACGGTGTCTGCGTCTCTGTATGACGACGCGGTCGAGGTGTCCCCGTGGTTGGTGAAGGGGTGGCCTGTGGTGGACCAGAATAGCCAGGGTAGAAATAACTTCCGTGGCTGTGAGTTCCAGACCCTCCACAAAATGGACACAAAAACTGCATCAAAGAAACATCTGGAGGCTGTGGGGGTGGTGCTACTGGTGTTGGTGCTGGAGCTGGAGCTGGTTGTGGGGGTGGGAGTTGGGGTGTAGGTGACGGAGGGGGTCTGTCATATTCTCTTCGTTTCAGCTCGCCTAAATCACGAGCGAGATCTTCCACGCGTTGTCGAAGATCATTATAAGGCGAGGGACTTGTTGCAGCATCTCTACTTCGGGACATTTCGCTAGCAAGGGCGTCGTATTTCTTCTGCAGGTTGTCGTACATGTTCGCCATCTGTTGCTCGGCTCCTCGTCGTGCCATTTCGCGCTCGAGATCGTCATGTCTTCGGCGAAGATCGTCGTACATCTGAGACTGCATTCCACGTGCGTTTGTTTCTTGCTGAAGTTGCGTTTGCAAGCTCTGTAATTCGTTCCTCAATTTGTCAACAGGATCTCTGTAAAATATACATAACAAAAGAAAGTCAATTAGCAAGGAAAATTATTACCTAGTTATACAAAATAGACACAAAAAGCATCCTGTGACGTCTGTTTAACGTGCATACTGACCTGCGGTATCTCCTCTCATTATCACTGTAACCGCTGCTGCTGTCTTCTCTTCTGGACCGCCTAACGGACCGCACAGAGTCACGGTCCCCGGGATAACTGCGCACGCTCTGTTTATCCATTGGACGGGTTTGTTCTAATCGTGGACCTACAATGTAACACGAATTATTAAAATGCTTGGCAAGATTGGGAGTGATAACAAACTTTAAGGACTCTTCTCTTTTTAATTTGCAACAAGAATCGTCATTATCGTGTCGTGGCTCTATCCTTCTTAATCGATTCGAAGCTTTAATGTGAACTCAGAAACTCACTGATACACACGAAAGTTGAGATGTAATTCATAGTACTTTTAACATAATTTACCCACCTGAAATGTTGCCTAGCACAAGCGATAAAATGTTAAAGCAAGAGAACTTGGTGTTGTGTAAAATCAATTAGCGCAATAACGACGGATGATAAAGTACTATTTTTCTTTTCATTCGTTGACAACATTTGATTAAGCCCCGAGGTTAAAAAAAACATACAAAAAAGTGTATTTGGGAATCATATTAATAAAACAACATCCAGGATTAAAATTCACGGATAAAAAATATCAATCGAACGGCAATAAATGGAAAGTTGATGGTTCTAAGAGAGCGTGACGGAGAAAAATGAAAGTAAACAAGTAAAAGGAGAGGTTCCCTTTTTATTTTTCAAGGAAGTCTTATAACTGAAAATTATACTTCATATCATCTTCACTGGTGACTACATATGAGATTGCACGGCTGTATATCCAGGTTATTTGCGCGTCCAGACCCCGGCATCATTATTTTTAAGGACACAACAAGATACACTTAAAAGCCAAAAACAAAGATTTCGCGACTGTCCGAGCTGAAAGGCAAATATTTCATTACAAAGTAAAGTTCTCAAATCTTTACATCCAAACCGAAGGATCACGTATAACACCAACTTTCCACCCAACTATTTTGTACTCTATATCAGAAATATTTTATAACTCGATTTTTAGTTCACAGACACAAACGAGAATGTCTAAACAGAGTTTTTACCCGTTAAAAATAAAGCGAGTGATTTCTTAATGAACCAGAATGCACGCGCGACTTACAAAAGCAGTACCTCGAAAGAAATCCATCATTACTTTTCTTTATCGCTTCAACACATCCACCTAAATATCTTTACTAATAACCTTGCTAACAGTTCTAACATCGTTAGACGCCTATGTATTATTAATTTAAGAGTACATAATCTTTAGATTAGTGCCAAGCAGATGGGTTTGAAGAAGTGAATCAAAGCATTACCTCCAAACAGACCCTCTCGAATAAAGAACATATCAAGGCATTAGTCACAGTACAAAACATTCTTGTATTACGAGCAGATATTAGCCCTGAGCGTTGTGAAATAACACATATCAAAAGAAATATCTAACCATGAAATAAATATCCATTTTTCGATTTTGATTGGTTCGCTGTCAAATGAAATGTCCAAAAATATACCTAGAAACAAAAACCAATGTCGTCCTCGACCAGTCTCCAAATAAGGCGAAGCTCCTAGGTTAATTCGGTCTAGTTAGTGAGTTATATCACAAAAGTGACAAACATTTGCACGAAAATCAAAATACCGTAATATTTGATGAAGCTTCTTTGCAACATGTGCACTGTGTCGCGATCACGAAACGAAACAGTCTGTTGATTAAGAACGCGAGACTTGGATTCATAGGAGGATCATAAAAGGACTCTATCCACACGGTTATTGGATAAGATGTTTAACTGACCTAGCCGACACATTGGGAGATAAGACGTAAATGAATGCGCCCATACGTAATAAAATAAACACGCCAAGAAACGTTCAAACGAAAAATAGACCGCATAATGGCGGGATATCAACTTTGTTTATCAAAATATCAAATTCTTTCGCAAAAATAGAGCGAAAACACGCGATATTTACGGGAATTTTAACGGAGAATAGATGTCCACTTTTTAGGCGAAACCGTAAGATCCTAGTATTTCAATTTTGCTGATTCTTTCGCTCGTAATTCATGGCTTTATTAATCCAAAACGGTAACATTTAGAGAATTAACGGAAATTAAGTTAAATTTTCCACACACAATAGCTGTAACTGTTTACCTAGCTTTTTCAGTAATTAATCGACTTGCTTCTAAAACAAAAGGGAAAAACAGCTCGTTAATCACTATTTTCTCATTCAGAGTTGGCTGGTGTCCTTGATCGGTTGCACGTTATCAAAAACATTAAAAGCACACTGAGCGTGACATGTTTTTCTTAAAAATAAGGACTTATGTTATACTGAAAGAAAATGGCAAATTTTAACCCGGTACTGTAATGGAATTAAAAGACCACAAAGGGAACGTGCACCGAGTGTCGATTGAAATAATGAAATTCAGATTCAAAGTCGGTATAAAAACAATAAACTAACACAACACAGAACCACACTGTGAAAGTAAAAAACATATAGTAAGAGTGATTCGTTTTAAATAAACGTGTCAAAAACGTTTAATTTCTGAGACGAAGATGAAAGGAGTTTTCGAGAGCACCGGCTTTAAGAATGCACAGAGGCCAATGGACCGAGCAGCTTGCGTTGACATTTGGCAAATTTATAATTTGCACGGTTCATTCGGCAAAACAACGAGTGAAGAGAGGAAACTGTAAATAGGTAGAAGAAAAACACTCCTTACCAGTGCTCCTCAATGGAGTCGACGCCTTCTCGTGACGGGTTGGAGTCCTTGAGCCTCTTCCGACTTGTTCAGATCTATCTCCCGCACCGTCATCGTATAAGCTCGGAGTTGACGCGTGTCTTCGCAAAGAGTCGTCAAGTCTTCGTTGTCCTTCGTTATCCGACCGAGGGGCGGGATGAGTCGGAGTGTGCCGATGACTCCTCCGTTCTCGTTGAGACGAGGGTGTCCTCGTTGGAGGTTTAGCGTGTGATGTTTCAAGGGCACGATCTTCTTCGCTTTCAGACAAAGATTGGAGAGAAGATCGTCGCCGTCTATGGTCCCTGTTTCTGGGTATCAGCTTCGGAGTATGCTTGGGGACGGTCGTATGAAGCCTATCGTCCTCCGTTTCTGTAGCAGAGTGTTCTTGCAAAGGAGCGACCCGAAGTTTATTTTCGGGATAAAATGTCGGACGGATATCGGGCGACTCGTGCCCTCGAGAAATCCGACTCCCCTCCGAACCAAAAAATCCGCTGTCAAAGCCTCTTTCGGAGTCAGCGGTCGGGTTGCGTTGCTTGCCCCTTCGCTGAGTTTCTTTCGGTCGAGGAGCTCCATCAGGAAGGAACAGGGGAGTCGAAACACGACTGTCGCCTGAAACACTGGCCCTTAAGGGACGACCATGGACAACACGCGATGGTCTGCGTGCGTTTTCTTCGTGTGACTCATTCGCGCTCCACGGAGGATCACGCAAATTGCTTCGCCTGCCTCGAGTGTCCTGCGGCACGTATGCTTCACGTGGCAGACTGCGATTGCTAGGGGCACGATCATGTTCTACAAACGTGCCGTCAGGGTTCCCAGAAGCACCATGGTCACGCAAACCATCCTGATCGGGTCTAGATCGCGGCAAACGAGATGCTCTTGAGCTTGCCCGCGAGCGTTTACTACTGTCTTCGCTCACGTGACTGTCCTGGCGTCGAGGTGGAGGAGGTATGCCATTCACATTAGTTTGCACGGGGCTGGAGTAAGTTCGAGGGGATCTGGTACTGCCAGGAGAGGTCTGAGGGGAGGGAAGACTAGAAGAGGCTAAATCGTTGTCACCTTCGTCCTCGGGAGGAGGGGGTGAGTCAACGTCTGCTGTGTTGGAACGGCTCACGTGACTCCCTGTTCGTGAACGCTGGCCAGCAGTGGAAGAGACGGACAAGCGACGGGGGCTGAAAAAAAAGAAGAAAAAAACGAAAAAGAACGTTATTGACAGACCTTAAGATGGAATAGTGGGTATTCTTGTACACTTGCTGTCCGACCTAAGGAAAGCACTGTCTCATTGACTATCTTTGCATCTTCTTACAGCACGACACAAGTGTCGCGGTAGCCTGTGAACAGCCGAGGCATTTCCGGTCGTCGCTAAAAAAAAAGTGTCTGCTGTTCGCAAGCTAGTGTCGCGGCTGTCCTCAAAAACCTTAACCCCGGGTTTTCGATTCTTGTCCAATCAGTTTTGCGAATGTCATCAAGCAATTCAACGATGAATTTCCGAGTTACCTTGTTCCTGCCACGAATACGACCGCTTTTAGTTTGTTTAAATACTCTCCACTGATACAAACTTCGCAATATAGGAGAGGGGGGAATGCGATTCCAAAAAGACCCGAAATTCCTCTTTTTATAGACTGTTCACAGTCCCCTATTTTTCCGTGAGATCGTCGAGATACCGCGCGTCTCACCGTTAATAGCGGCCATCTTGATTTTCAAATGTACCGACGGAGCGGGCGTCCGTAGCCTGTTCCAAGCGTTCAGATAATGGAGAGCGGTGCGAAGTAAAGAAAGCGATGAAAAGTAGAGGGGGACTGGGGAGAGAGGTGCGGGTTCCTTTTTCGATCTCGACGGTCTTATGGAAAAATAGGGGACTGTGAACACTCTACTCTTTTCATGGCCAAAAGCACACGTTCCTTGGGGCTTGTTTTCCATGGAGATGAGGCACACAAATCTTCACTAAATACGGCTACGTCAATTATGTGTTTGCTTTGTTTCTTTTTAACAGAAAGAAACGCGTGTTCCCTTTTTAATACAAAATAATAGAACATGAACTGGCATAAATCCCATATGAATGGAACGGGTCGGAGTCCGTTCAAATAGAGGAAAAAACCGTCTGTACCTTGTTGCCAGTAACGAATTTCCTCGTGATCTGTCATGAGGCCCTTGACTGTTGGCAAAATACTGACTCTCTAGAGGTTCAGACGCAGGGTCGTGAACGCTCATAGACTCGGACGCGAAGTAGCCAGACTCTTGAAGGTCCAAAGGTTCGGCGTGGTCACCAAGCCCCTAGGAAACAAAAATAGAACTCCGTTTATGGCACACATAACGAATTCTTTCCAAAATAATGTAGTCTGCCCTAAAATAGCAAAATATACTTGGCAGGTTTCCCTTGCTCCACGATTTTCGCCTATGATATAGGAATTGATCTGAATTCTTCGCAAAACCACCTCAACAGCGGTTTACGACAGGAAAATTTGTAGCATTATCGAAAGAGGAAGATAACAAAATTATCCGCATTTTTTTTAATATGAATAGTCTTGTACTTAATTGATGTTAGATTGGCGAAAGAGTAACAAAGCGTAACTTCTAATTTTCTTCACCACTAATTATGCCACGCTAGTAGCATAAAATCACCGACAGCGCTTACCGAATATTCTAATCTTCCATCCAAGAGAACCAAATAAAACTCCTCTAGTGATCCTTCGTTCCCAAAACATTCCATAACCAAAAAGGAAAAACTCTGATGCTCAGATTCACAATATTGCCAGGAACTCTCTACCAAATTTTCGTCAAATTAACTCAGCACGTTTCGTGGTAAGATTCAGTCGGCTTTCGAGTACCATATTCCAAACATTTGCCGTTGTGTTGGACCCCACTGGCTTTTTCGACACGAAAACGCCAAAAGAACAACTCAATACAGTGAACAGTCGTATTTGCCCGGCTCTCGAATCATTTTCGATTATTTTGATAGAGCGATAAAGAAATTTGAATAAAGTTTGTTTACGCAATTTGAGGTAATTTTTACACACGTCTCAAGACAAAATCCCCTAGAACACACTAGGTGATGGCAGATGATTGGTCAGTTTTCTAATGTTATGATGCATGCAAAACCACATGTAACAGACAGTAATTCCGCTTAAAAAATTCCCTCCATTAATCAATATCGCCACACAAAGAACGGTTAAAGTGACAATATATGTTGGATAATGAAAAACATGAAAGTCAACTGACTCGACATCTTAACGGAACGCTTTCCAAGAATATTCAGATTACTTTAAAAACTGTCATTTTGTAATAAATTCGACACAGCACGAAAGCACCAGGTAATAATTTAAAAACGTCTAGGATGCGAAAACTGACATCCAATTTGAATATGTTAAGTGCTAGTTTTGTCCGACTAGGATTATAATAGAGGTATACGTAAGCGATGTAACAGAAAGCGGAGAAAATCGCTGTAAAGGAGCCAGCAATAGTTTATAATAAGAGATTTTAATTCACCTGTTTGTTCTCAAATTCACCATCGCTATCTGGAAGCGGACCTGCGGATAAAACAAGACATGATATCATGCCATAGGTTCAAAATAATAATTCATTACCCAATCACCGTCACTAATAATGCAACGAAAGGAAATCACTACGACAACGTTTAGCGTCTTAAACGATTTTGCAATTATCATTACAACTGAACGTTATACGAATGGAAAAACCAACTTAATCTTACCCAGCGAAAATCTTCGATTGTATTCGTCTCCTCTTCCGACGGAATTCACATCAAAATCCGCTGCATCGTCTGTGCTGTTCCCTTCTCTGCAAGACCAACGACAGAAATGTAAAAAATCAGTTCGCAGTTTTAAATGCGATATTGGAAGTCAAAAAAATAAAATTATCAATTTTGCGAATAAACTCCACCTTGGGGAGGCAAACAAACAGGGAAAGAAAAAACACTGTTACAAACAACTTTATATTGAATGGCATGCTTCGTGAAGAATTCCGATATACATATTCAATCACTGTGAAGAGAAGCTGAGAGCAGATAATAAAAAAATTGAGGATATGACAACTTAGTTTTAAGAACGGGATTTACAGCAAAATGATTAAATCTTGGGTTCTAACTATAGGTCATATAAAAGTAACACATTCCCATTTTTCCACTGTATCTATCCCCTTTTTATCAAAACCACAAGCAAATCACAAATCATTAAAAGACATAAGCGCTCTTTAAAATCATGATATGTAAAAGGCGATTCAAGACGCGATACAGTTTTGAGAAATAATCGTTTCGCCCCACAATTTTGTTAACACCACTTTCAAAACACTCCTAGGCTGCGGCAGGTTAAAAAACCCGTGTGAAAATACTCTTTAAAATCACTTCATAAAATGTGTTAGCTATGTAAAATGCCCAGTTATGTTAATGAAAAACATTTGAAATAAGGATAAATTTCCAGGATTTGAAGACGTTTTAACTCGAGTCACCACTGATGTAGCGACTAAAAGAACGATTCTGTGTTACATAAACATAACATGCATCACTTCCGAATATTTCAAGATTTTGAAAATAGAATTTCACAACTAACATAAGCCTACAATCTTTTAGAGAAAAATAGAAGCGATTATAATCAATGATTACTATTATTACGGACATAGTCAACAAGAGAGAAATCGAATCAAAGTGATCTTTGCCGTTTGCTTTCTATTAACCATTACCGACCTAAGAATCGTGATAGCGGCAAAAACAAAAGCAAAGTCGAGCTTCTATTTTTGTTGGCTTTAACAACAAACACAAAGATACATTGAGCCGTCTTGATACCATCATAGAACCACATGAAACAAAAACAAAACACAACAGGTATAGTAATCAGAATCTGACTCGAGACGAAAATGCTCGCGTCTTACAACACACTGCACTCCCTCAAAATAACAAACGACTGGCTGAAGCTATGTTTACTCAAAAACGGCCTCATCTTTAAATCAATCCTTGAAATTCAAATCAATTTAACAGCTAAAATGTAAAATAAGAATATTACATTGTTGCGGCCCAACGTAAAATCCTCGCGATTTCTTCATCTTCCGTACTTTCACTGCAGTTTTCATGAAAAGCTCTTGACGCCATGCGTGAATTATCGAAAGATGAAATCGCGGTCGTGATGTTCTTGAAATAACATCCTGATACAGTAGCATCCGATTTAAACACTTCTGCCAGAAATTATCATATGCTATATTGACTTATCTACCTGTCGTTGAATATCGCTAGGAGACACCTGCCCGGGAGAGCAATACGGCTTTTTATCCATGCAAATCTGTTTTGTTATGGGGGTTTACGGGATAGAATCTTCCGTCGTTATATTTGTAAACACACCAAAGTCTAGCTTAGAAAATTATATAAATAAATTTTATTGCCTAAGAGGAAAAAAAATCTCGTCTATTTAAACTTTTTTTGAAATCTAGGATTTTGGATCAATGATACATATGAACATTTCCAAGATACTGGAAAAAAAATTGTAACAATCTGCTGCATGAATTTGAAGGAAAATAAATTTGCAGTGAACACTTGAACCGTAATTCTCTATTATTTATAATTAAAAAATCTCACTAAACAATGTTGTTTATTTATGAGAACATATTGCCAGTCAAATGACACTTTACATCCACTACCTAAGAAGGCCAAGATTTCATTAACAAACTAAGAATTTAAGAGAAAAATAGATCAAAGAATTAACTTTTTTTTTTCAGAATGACCACATTCAGTAAGATTTCATTAAATGACTTAAAAGCTAGAATTACATTGCATGACTCAAGTTTGACCATATGAGGTGGGAGGGGATTGAGCTAAAAATAAACTTCACTTCTCACGGCAAGTGATATACATTTTATTCAATAGATGGACATTTGGAAGGGGTTGTCTTGGACAACAAACAAAATGTACCACATAAAATTTGCCTTGCATAGAATTTACCTTGTTAAATCATTCCGGCTGGCTTCTTTGATATTTCTGAGCCTCTGAAAAAGGGGAAAATAAACAAATCTATTAAAATGTTGAATAGAAAGGGGACAAAGAAAATAAAACGAGGTCACCATGGGGTATTGCATATCTACTTCAGTAATCTAGATGTAAGAAAATCAGAAATAACGTAGCCGACATAACGTAATTAACGTTTACATCGAACAGTTCCCTGGAAGCTATGGATTGCTTGGAAGGTGAGTAACTTAAGTTATCAGCAATTCTGACATCCACCAGGGAGTTTCTGTACAAATTTATTTGTGTACTGTAAAGGCAAAGCAACAAACATAACAAACTTTCTCGAAAGAGAACAGCCATTACATACTAACTGCCGCCTTAAAAAAACACATTTGCACGCTTCCCATAAAAACTCTACATTTAATTTACACATTTCATTAAGCAGCTACAGGCTTTCTCAAGGGGCAGAAGTCACACTTGTCATTTGTTTCCAAGTTTCCATAATCCAATTATTCGTTGTTATTATTATTATACTACTAATTCGAGGCGCCAGTCCTCGTAATCAGAATTTTTTTCAACTGTTTTTCTTTTTTTCATTTTCCTTTCCTCCTTTCTTTCTTTCTTCTTCTTCTTTTCCTTTTTAATTCCAGAATAGAGCATGGGTATCGGTCTTTTTTCTTTTCTGATGATTGTACAAAACAAATAGATTCCATGTTGCCATGGGTCTGTTCGGTAACAGCTCATAGAGGACATCAAAATGTGGTAAAAACATCAGTGACACACTCGCCTGCGGCTCGTGTGCCACTTTTTTGTTTTAAACACATTTTGATGTCATCTGTGATCTATAGGGCGTTTTCACGCACGTGGCCAGAATGTATGCTAATTTATTGGAACAAAAGAAAGCATTTACATGAGAAAAGAGTTCAACTACCAGAGGATTTTCTGGGTACACCAACATGGCTGCCGTTTCATTGTTTTGGAACACCAATATGGCCGCCGTGACGTCATGTGAAAACGTTCTTACATGGAATCTATTTGTTAACCTCATAATAGACATCCATATTACGGTCAATTGACAGGTGTCAAAACAGAGTATCCGTTGACCAGTGTCACATGACCCTATGGCAGGCTCAGGTGCCAACTCATCGAGGTCACACGTTTTTTAAAGTTTTCCGCAGACCAAATGTTAGCTTTTGATCGCAGACTCAAGTTTAAGTTTTTCAGTCAGATGGTTTTCCCATAAAGTTAAGAATAGATTTGTGGTCGTTTCAATAATTTAAAGCACACTGTCTGCAGTAAATTTAAAATGCATAAACAGGAGCTTCGCTTTTAGCCTGGCTAAATCAGCATATTGCTGTGGGTCGTTAAAGAATAAACAGTTCCTTTCTTTAAGTGAGAGCACGTGTGAAAGCTCACCGAAGAGAACACCACAAACGATAACTCTTTTCAGAGCAATGTGTCATGTGTTTACAAACATCAAACATCAAATTAGTTGCAGAGAAATTTTTTTCACCACCAACAATAGGGAGGGTCAACAATTTCTTGAAAGTTACACAGAGCTTTCGGAACCCGACTGGATCCCTTCATCAGTGACATCCGCTGTTATCTGCAGCCTTGTTTTAATTTTTCTATAATATCATGTGCCGAAAGCTGAATCTTCACTCTTTCATCATACCAGTTACCTGCATTAAATTCTGTAACTCAGGTTCATGCCCATGGTTTTCAGCCACTCCTTGTGGATAGCCATCTCTAGGTCTATACAAAACATGTAAATAATATATTATGGGTATTAAACATGTAGCTTATCTGATTGCTCTATTGTGGATACTACTTACTGAGGCAGTTATACCGACTTGATTCCACATCCCTTTATTTTGTACAGTGTTCTCCGTAAATTTGAGCTCAGCAGGTTGGGGATCATTAAGAGCCGGTAAGGCAAAAAATATGCACCACAGAGGTGCACTTTTCCGAGGGCAGGGGGGTAATGGAGTGCGGGACATGACCCTGCCCTTAATGGGAAATTTAGGTGCTAAAGGTACTTCTTTAATTTTCGCAAACCTTCAGGCCGTTGCAGGCGGTAAAAAGTGTTGCTTTAGGCAGTAAATGTTACTTGTTACCGCCTGATAAGGAGAACACTGTTTGTATGTTACAACAAAATCAAAAGGAAATTAATGGACTTTTTATACATTTTACTCACTATCTGTCTTCTAAGAGCCTACAGTCAATTTTGGAAATCAGCACAACCTACAGATTAGTCAGTAACTGACTTATCTGTGGGTTGCGTGAGCAATGCATGATTTCCAGGAGTAATTTTAAACTCTTTATGATATCCAGAATAATCGAGGTCTCTGTATTAAAGTCTTGTCAGCCTTGGCCTTTGAATCAGCTGATATCACTTACCACAAACTTGATTATTCCGAATATTACAAAAACCTCATCCAGTAAATTTTGCTTAAAATTATATTATCAGTGGCCATCCTGGGGGTTGGCCCCTGGGAACCCCAGGTATTTTCACAATGGCACTCACAACAAAATTAATGCCCCACCTCCCACACAAGAACAATATTTCTCCACTAAAATCTACCATTTCCCCTCCCCGCTAGGGCAGAGTTGGTTCAGATGAGAGCCCAGGTCACAAAGTGCAGTATTTCAAGGCCAGGGGGTTCATTAAGGGCCGGGCAACGGGCAAATTGATCGGCTGTGAACACGACTTTGCCCGGCTGCTTTACATCTCAAAGAACTTCTTTTTAATACAAGGAACGATTATAAACAGTTTTAAGTTACAATCGTGCCCTATTCTTGATGAGTCTTATCGAGTGTAAAACATACTTTGCCGTGCAGTTTCCCCTTTATTACGCGTGGCATGAAATCCCCTCGTTCGTTATGTGTTAAATACAAGAATCGCCCCCATAAACACATTGCGAAAAGAACTGTACTTCATAAACGACCACGTGAAATGTATCAGGATTGCGAGCACATGAGCATGGCGGCCCAGAAAATTAACGCGTTCGATAGTGGATTATTTTTCGGCTTCAACCAAAGGGCCTCCAGTAGAGAAAAGGCCAAGAGGAGAGTAGACTTCTTTGTGATCTAACCTTTTACTTGCCTGTATATGTTGAATGACTTAATCATCACGTTCAATGAAGCGAAGCGTGATTTTTTATTCGTCTTATGGTTTACGCCAATGAATTAATTTTCGGTGCGTTCACGTTAAAACAGTGCTCAGGACTCCCGTCTAGTCATTGAAATTTTCAAGACAAGATGTTAAACTAATACTTTTGTGATTCACCTTCTAGCGAAAACTCTTGGTATCAAATCATTACTAAATTGTCTAGAAAAGTTATCTTTTTTTGGTTGTTGAAAGTCACTGTCTGCAGCTTCAAAATGCAGGAAAACACATCCCTGCAACTATACAATTTCAAAATTTTCCGGGGGAGCATGCCCCCGACCCCCCCTAGGAAGGGGAAGGCCCTCCGGGCCTTGCCAATTCTTTGCCCGGGTGTCAAACTCAGTTGCCCTCCTGTTCAAAACCTTAATGAACCCCCTGCAAGGCACTCCCAAATTGCAATAAAATTTTCTTCCTGTTTTATTAAATGACTCTGGAGTTTTTGACACTTAGTGCAACACATTTTAACACTTAAATTGACCTTCTTATGACATTTTAATAGATACTGATGTTTTTATTGTAAATAATAGTACACACCAATGTCCTTTAATTTAGAAGTATGTTCAACAACACATTTCTGTACATTAAAAGAAATAAAAGTTGGTTCCCATGAATTTTCACCAAACCAAAATATTGTTACCAATGGTTTCCCATGATTTCTGGGCACGGAACTGAAAAATTATTGTTGTCCATGGGATTTGAAATCCTAGGGCTTGTAAGTAAGTAATAGTGCTGCCTCAAAATGTAATATCAACTATGGTCTTGTACATGTAAGTAAAAACCACACTGCCAGACACAAAGTTTGACCAGGAAAGCAAGGACACTCTACATAGGCAAAGAACAGGAATGTTGCTTAACCTGTTTAACAGTTCACTATAACTGTTCCTCCTTCCCTCATGGTTGGGTACCCTGTTGGTTGGAGTTGCACTTCCCAGTTGGTCTGATATTTCCTCAAGTCTCAGCCCACATCGATATATCTGCAAGGACAAAGCACAGATGAAAATGTACATCTGACAAATACACGCAAGCCAGTGTTTTTCGCCTTAAACGTATACCACTTGATTATTAGTGTGCAAAGCAGACATTTTTTTCATTGATGTTTCATAAAGTGAGAAGTTACACAAAAAAATGATTGGGAGCGGGCAAGAGAAAGAACATTGAGTAATGAACAAAAAACAAAAACACAAGAAAACCACTTGCTACGCAGGATAGCTGCTTATGCATTTCCGTACATTTGTTTGTCTAGTTCTCCATCTTGTTTTCTGTCTTTGCCAGTGCCAAGTCTGTAGCTGTTTTGAAAGGTGCTGGTTCAGAAGAATTTTCCAGTTCAATACCACTTAATACGTAAAGCTTAATTAGGAAACAAACTCCTCACAATGAAAGAGATTTCATAGCAAAAAACAAAAACAAAACTAATGTGTCAATGAGCTTTGCATAAGTCCAGATAACTTTGCCACAGAAGGTCTAAAAGCTTTGGAAAGAGAAAAATAATAATACAAAATAGTTGATTAATTTACTCACCTGTCCATTGATGCTATCTTCAGGCAAAAAATCACCAGTAAAACTGCAAAGGAATAACAAAAATAGTTTTTTGTTATTATTGGAACAACACCTTATCACTTCTTCCAAAAAACTGACTTGGAATAGTCTCCACCAAGAGCTGAGCATAATAATGTGTCACAAATCCCCTCCTGCTTCTAATCTTCAATTTTTATTTTATTTTTTGGTTACTTTCACTGGTAAAATTTGCAGCACATCCTGGTTTTCCTCATGTTCAAATTAAAATGTATGAATAAAAAGGAGACGTGAGTTGAATGCTGGAATTTAACTTTGAATCTTATTAAGGACTTCAGTTATATTACAATGCAACTACTCAAATTGACTATGAACAAAATAGAGTAAAGTAGAGTAAATTCAAGACAAAGAAAACACATCAATATGCACGTACACACACAACACCATAAAGTGAAGGTTTCTTTTTAAAATCATCACATATGAACAAGCTACATTTTATTACGACTCCACTCAAAGTGGTGAGCCATCCATCACAGATTAAGTGTAAAGTGAGATGTCAAAAAGGTCTTTATACTTGCAAGTCACGTTGCTTTCACAAAAAGGCAAAGGGACCCTCACGCAAACAACTTATGTCCATTTTTGATTGGGTTTACACCGTATCTCATTTTGACATTAATTTTCTATGGTTAAAAGACACAAAATGAAAAAAAGGCCCATGTTTAATTTTCTTATGAGTAATGGATATTTTGGTTGTTGCAATTAATTTTCTAACTTAGTTATGCTAAAATCTTTTATGTATCACTGTGACTCACAAAATAATTAGACTTGGCACATCAAAGGAAACATTTTTGTGCTGTTCATCACTCTCCAAAAATAATCAACATCATCTTTTGATATCTTCTGGGGTTTAATTTCCTTACAGGATTTTTTCTAGCCCCAGAGAGGAAAGGGTTCTAATTTCTGCCTTCTTTTGACCAAAACCAAAGTAACCCCACCACAGTACCATACTAAAACCCTGAGCCACATGACCATCAGTTGACTAACACTAATAACTCTGACAAAAGAGCACATTAATTAAAATTTGGTACAGCTTATGCCACGTCCCAGGGTGCAAAGAAAGTCAGTATTACAACTTGCCATTCTGGCAAGCTGTAGTTGGCATGTATAGCCGAAGAGTCATTTTAACTAGCACGAAGATGAGGAGGGTTCATAACAGTTCTTTTGTGATTAGAATTCCTTAAAAAATTTCACTTGCCAGGCCGGCAAGTTAAGAACAAAATTCACTAGCCCGATAGTAAAATCCACTAGCCCTGGGCTATCAGGCATGACTTTCTTTGCACGCTACATTCCCTGGCAAAAGACTTCATGTACAGTCATCATGATATTTTTTTGCAATGATACAATACATATACAATGAAATATGCAGAGTTAAACACTCCTTGTTTTGGGGTGAATGCTCCCAAGAACCACCACCAGGTATTCCAGGTCAAATCAGTTGACTACGTCAAAGCACGATGGTTTGAATCATTCATCAGCAACCACTGATGGTCACTTACAGTATAGGAGATCTATGTGTATTTTGTGGCTATTTCACAGTACTGTCTGGTGTTGTGATGGGTCTGTTACACTATTTTTTTTCCCAAATTGTCACTTTGTATTCTGCCAAAATGGGGTGATGCTCGATATACCAAGTCAATAAATGCACTATCATTCTACTGTGCTATTGTGTAACGGCTAAATATTATTGTTGTGTTCTTCGTGATGTAACTTGAGCCTTGCTATTCACTTGGTATATGGTGCACCAGCCCCAAAATGACCAAAATTGGTGAATGATCAAAACGTCTATTGAATGGATATAGGTTTTGGAAATGACCAAAACTGATGAAACCAGTTTAGATGTGTCAGCCCATTCTAATACAACTGAAGAATCCCATGGTGGTGCTTAAAGCGTAAAGTTGTCATAAGTCAATTGAAAAGTAAGAGCAGTTTGCTTCAAAGCAAAGGGGAAATGCTGTTTTGAGAAATGACCTCAAAAGATAATTAATTCATAATGATCATAATGTTGGCTGAAAAACACCAATTATATTATGCCATCAAACTTTTCACAGACATCACGTGTATATTGCACGTCCAAATATAAATAATTCTGAGAGAAATTCACACATGTTTTGCCTTTTTAAAAGCTTTTCGACAATCATTGTTTTACTCAAGCCCCAACTGTAGGCAAGCATTCTACACAATCAAGCTTGGTTGACAAAACCAGTTTCATACCACAACTTAAAACTGCACCAGTCTTTTTTTAGAAACCAACACCTTTAAAGATACATTAAAAGCGTGTCGTTTAGTGATTATTCATGGCTTATATAGTGAATGCCATTTCACTACCTATATTTCCAAGTCTACGGGAACATTTATTATTTGTTGGAAAAAATGTACACACTACTGTTATCGTTTTCAAAATTTCAACAATTAAAAAATCATAGCTTTGTGATCCTGCTGGGAGCATCCTGTACTAAAGCTTTCAGGAAAATTCCTAAATATCTTTGGGCATGATATATTAATTTTCAAATCAACCAAAACCTAGGTGTCATTATAAAAGCGAATGAATAATGTTAAACCAAAAGAATGGGATCACAAAGTTTACAGTCGACCTGCAGTCATTTCAACCTAAACAATGTTTTGTGTTTTTATAAAGCATACCAAAGGTGTTAGGCTATTTCAAATCTACAAGTGGGATTGAAAGAAAAACTTTTCAGTTTTGTAAAAGGAAACAATGAATCATAATAATGAATCAGCTGGAAAACATTTTTCTTTTTTTCTTATCGCGAGTTGATCGTTTTAAAATTCAGAGCGTTTATTATTAATCATTAAGCAGTTTCGTTTAACTTTGGACAAAGCTTAAGTCGAAGACCTAGTTAAATAAGCTCATTTATTGAAGGTCTACAAAATGTCTGTTAAATAAAGGAGAAAAGTTAACATAATTATCACGTCTAAACAGAAAAATTCGAAGCTTTCAAGGCCATTGTTAATTTTTGTGCTCAATATAAGAACGTAAACTTGCTACTTGTAAAATGACAAATGTTTCAGGGGAGATCTGTATTGCGACAAAGTTTGTGTTGACAAAAATACATCTATACAAACACAATTTCCGGGCCTAAATATAATCACAATCAACATCTTTGACCTTCACCAAGAACGTCAAATTTATCTTCATTTTCACTCACCTTTCATCTTCAAATGTTTCAGGATCTCCACCACTTTCCAACCGTCTGATCTGAGCCAATTCACGTTTTAAATTCTCACTTTGAGCCTTCAATTGCTCACACATACTCCGCAGTTCGTCTATTTCAGGTTCAGCCCATTGTCCCTGCATAACATGATCTTGTAAAGCATCTACATCTTCCTGAAAATGTTGAACTTTAGACGACAAAGCTGTTCTTAATCTCACGCCATCAGAGAGCGAAGGATGTGAACCGGCGTTTGGCGCATAAATCCATTGGTTGCCATTTTGCGTCCCGGCATCAACCCCGCGAGATGTCTCTTCGTTCGCAGAGCCACCTTCGCTCAACACAGCACGGCTACTTCTCGGAAATCTAAACGTACCAGGTTGTTTGTGAACTGTTACATTTACAAACGAGCTTTGTTGTGGTGGGGGTAAGTCGCTATACAAGTTAAGTTTTGCTCCTATTCGCAGCTGGTCTATGGTATTCTCGGCCTGTGCATATTTCTTTAGAAGTTCATCGTAGTCGTCCTGAAGACGTTGGTATACTTCGTCCGTCTGTTTGCGAAATGACTTCTCCTTTCGTAACCGCTCTTGTAAATCAACTCCTGAGGAAATCTCCGAAGAACTTTCCTGATCCGACAAACATCCTTGCCTCCCTGGAGGGTTAAAACCCGACGGTTGATTTCCAAATTCAGCCATTTTACAATCATGCTCCGTTACGCGATCAGCAAATTTTCTTTGCCGTTTCGCCACATCAGACCCTCCCGTACAAGGGAGGGCATAATTTAGACATTCAACTGTCTCTTAGCTGGTTATTAAAAATAAATATGACAGCCAAATCCAAGAAAACCTTTATGCATCTTTCATTGTTCAGTAACTAAACTACAGCGATCCTTTGCCTACCCGTCACTTTCTCTCCATGGAAACGAGGCGACGCGTGTGTATGTGCTTACCTGTCGGCGAACAAAAGCGTGCAGAGAATGCTACATTCTGATTGGCTTTTTCAAGTGCGCTCTAAATTAACTTGTTTATTTTCTGGCTGAACTGAAGTGAATCGTAAAAGAGTGAGGAACAATGATATGTCGGCAACCCACAAAACACAGACACGTCAACGGGCCTTAACAATGGAATGGCAAACTGATGTGACGTTGATACTTTTCAAAACTTTTCGCGAAGAAAGCTTGCTAATCTAAAATTAATTATTGTGCACCTTCCGCAATTTGTTGATAACAGGTTGTGTTAAAACAAAAGCAATAAGAGAGAAGAAGTATATGTGGAGAAGTCCAACCCCTGCGCCTTTAAAAAAAACGTGGAAAAACATTCCTCTTCCTTGCTACAACTCATGCGATCACTAAAAAAAAGTTAACTTTAATACAACCTTCCATATCTAGGGCTGCAAAATAAAAAACAATAGGAATTTTAAACTCTTTGATCACGACTCAGGCAATATTCGTCATTACTAGAACCAAGTAAAGTGACATTAATTAGTTATCATTTTAAAATGTCTTCAAAATAAAACTGTCAATGAGTTTCAAACTTAAGATGACAAGAGCCATAATGGCTCTTGATCTTGACTAAGGTTATTAATAGCTCTGACCAGACCACTAAACGAGCTTTGAGAAAGTCTAAGCAACGGGCCACTGTACTGGTTACCAAAGAATTCACTAAACTGTATTAATACAGCTTTTTGAAGCCACCAAAGATACAACCCCCTACGTTATAACTGATTCAACTATTTTTGAAAAGACAAAAAAGCTAAAGTAAAAGGGCCACTCAGTGATCATCCACAAAACCTTATAAGTCAATACAGAAGGGTCTTCACGAATCTCTACAAGACTATAGGGGATACAACAGAGCAAATTGATGTTGATGAAAGTGAACTTAAGTCCTAGGATGCCTAAAATGTGTGCAATTCCACAATTGGTTTGGTCACTGCAAGTTCTCGCGCGCGTGAGGGGAGGAGGGGCAGGAGAGAGCTTCTCCCCCCCCCCCCCCCACCCCCCCGCCCGGCCTCCGAAAGCTTGCTCCAATGTTCTTTAAACTCTTTAAAAATGAACAACCGAACTGGAACGGGAGTTTCCCGGGGGAAGGCACTCCCTAATTTTGCCCAGTAACTAGGTACTGTGTGCGGAACACGGTGTGGTTTTCAAGTGTTAGTTGAACAGGGTGTCTTAAATGGGAAGCCCTTATAGGAGTGTGAAGATACTAGATTAGTGACAAGTGACCTAAATGTGTGGCACCGGCACTATTTTTTTTCCAAAAATAAAAAATTTAATTGTCCTAATTTCGAGTTCAATCAGATCAGGACTAGGGCGAACGGGGGAGACTAAAAACTAGTACCCAAGCTACATCCAGCCACTTTTACTTAAGCCGATATCCCGCAAATCCCGCACGCGAAGGGTTCACATCAAAACGACTCTCCGAATCTCATCCTTGTGTCGACTTGCTTGGCGTTTTCCAGCTAAGAACATCATGAGTAACAAAGAAAAAGTCTGCTTCCCTTCGGAGAATAAACAAGGAGCTTTGTCGGGGGTGTTGACGGGAGACACCAGCAAATCAAGCATGGGGCTCGTGGTTCTACAGGAGTGGTGGGGCATGAATCAGGTGATCATAGACGAAGCTGCGGATATTTCTGGAAGGGGCAACTTTGTTACCCTTGTTCCCGACTTGTACCGGGGAAAAATAGCGACGGATCACGAAACCGCGGGCCACTACATGTCTGATTTGGATTGGCCAGGCGCAGTGCAAGATATCGCTGGGGCTGCGAAATATTTGAAGGAGAAAGGTTGGTCCAATATATAAGCTTTAAGATAAACTTCTTAATAGTTAATCGGGGTCACGCAATTCGTGGGAGAGTATAGTATACGTAGGTGTTGCAACTTTGGGCTAACCCAGAATGCTGCAAAATGCTGAAGATGACCCCTTGTTCAAAATGGATGGGGAAAGGATCAGTGAAAGATTTTATAGGCTACCTAGGGAGTGGGAGGGTGTATTTAGGATTAGTACTCACCAACAGAATGTTCAATAATGAGAAAATCCTTAAATAAGAATGATCGAGCAGACCCATAGCGAGGTTTTTTTTACTGGGTAGGTGCAATCCAACTAGGAGACATACCAAATAAGGCCGGTGGGGCATATCTCTTAAGTGAGGGGGGGGGAGCTTTGGTTGTCTGAGACAGAATTGTGCAGCAAGTTTGCAGTTTGGGGGGGGGGGGGCTTACCTGGAATGCATTTGTGTGAGTCCAGGGACATGCTCCCCTTGCCTGCGTGCAGACGTCTCCTATTTTAAAAGCCCCCTGAAATGGCTGAAAATGCAATTAAAACTAAGATGATGTGGTGAAACTTATATACTTTCAACAACAAAAAATGTCGACCTAAAAACCCTTTCTCCACAAAGAGTCGCCCGGTGTAGCTTTAATAGGAGTTTTAATATCCTCCAAGCAACACAAAGAACTGGGTCCAGCATGTCAAGGCTGTGTGCTGGAATTCTCATACTCACCAACTGGTAAAATAACAATTCAGATCCAACCTGACTTTGCAGAAAACCATGGTAAACAAACACAAAAGGGATTTTTACTGAGCAATGAAAAAATGTCTTGTAGGCACACCAAATCCCCTTTTTATACTTTACGAAGGCTAGAACATGTTTTGTGGAAAAAGTGAGTCAGGCTTGTGACTTCTTTAACAGCATTGTCAATTTTACTACGTAATCAGTATATTAGAACAGAACAATACTCCTACTTCTTTTTTTTAAGTCGCTGATCAATAAAAAAAGTGGACCTCTGGCGCCTGTGGTGGGGGGTGCGAGGGCACCCGTTACACCCACCTCCCTACGGGGCCTGCCAAGACCAGGTTTTTTGAGCCCACGAGACTGACCTCCCCACCCAAACCCTTGTTTTCACTAAAACCACTGGACACCACAACCTGGTTGAGGTCATTGTTATCTAAGGTCTTCCCAATAATGAATACAGTTCTCACTCACTGGTTACCACCATGATGGGTGGTTTACTAGGAGGGGGGGGGGATGACTGCTTATTACCTGTGAGGGAGGCGCACCATTTTGAGAAAACTTAGATTTTCAAACCCAACCCCCCAATTCATCCTAGCTATTTAGAGATGACCCCCCATAAATTTTAACTATGGTGAAAGTGAGCCCCTATAGGAATATTCTAGCTACAAATTGTGTAACTTGCAGAATAAGGGTTATTTTTTCACGTTTTCAGGGAGAAGTGCATGCCCTCTCACGCCTAAAAAATGTGAAAAAATAACACCTGTTTTGCAGGCTACAAATCATGCCAAGAGTTCACCACATACTTAATTATCTACAGTCACGTTTATAAGATCAGTGTTTGCTATTTGCAGATGTTACATTTAATTTCAATTCACGCTTGTTACTGCTCTGTACTACTTTCATGAAATTACTAAAATGTCCCCCAAGGTAATGCTCCCTAATCTGAAAATGACCCCCCAGCAAAATGGCCGACCCTGGCCCTGGTTCTGGCCCCATCTCAGGTAATAAACGACCAGCCCATAAAGAGACCTTTGGGAAGTTTGCCTGATTTGTAAAACTAATTATTTTTTTGGGCACTAGCCCATGTGATCCTCCTTTTCAATATATATAGAGCAGTCAATTATTTATCAACTCAGCTGACAGAACCCCAAAGTCTTGTATTTCAGTCCTCCACTGATGCACCCTGGGATCAGAGCCTGCTTTTGTCTTCTTGTTGGTCAAGAAGGAGAAAAGGAGGCTGGTCTGCCTGAATGGTGTAAAGCTTCAGAATTTGCCACTGCCTCAATTTCTGGATAAGTCAATCTTGCCTTCTCTCATCAAACTTGTTTTTTCAAATGCAAGCATCCATTTATTGATAGGCCGATGGTCTTAACAGAACCCACTGTGCCAAGGGCACAGCCATTAGGCCTGGGTTCCAAACTGTATCCTTATGGCAACAAGCAACACATATGCTCAACAAAGATCCTATTCGATTAAAATAATGCAGTCTTTGTTAAGTATGCCAAAATCGAAATATTGTCGTGAGCAAGCGAAAGAAAGGCTCTGACAGCAGGTTGCCACTGATGCAGCCCCGTACTTGTGTAAGGCTATGTTCTAACTATACCGGTTAGCTTTTCGTGATGCCATGTATAGCTAACCTCCGGCAGTGTAGTCAGCGTGTGAACACCTAACTGATATGTGACTCTCTGCTCTAGAGATTGGACTGGGGTAGCCTTGCTCCATCTCAGACTTGTCACACCACCACAACAATTTTTTTGACTGTGTGAACAGAAGCCCTATCCAGTAAGATATTCGTGGCAGCACAAAGGCTTGCAGTATACTGTGAACGTATCCTATGTTTACAAACTAAACCCGCAATTATTTGTTATTTTGTCAGGTTGTAAGAAAGTGGGTGTGACTGGCTTCTGCATGGGTGGAGCCCTTGCTTTAGCTGCTGCTGCACTACTTCCCGAAGAGATTTCTGCTGCTGCTCCATTCTACGGCATTCCCAGTTCTGATCTCTGTGATGTGGGCAAGATCAAAGCACCAGTGCAAGCCCACTTTGGTAGTAAAGATACACTAGAAGGGTTCTCTTCACCGAAAGATGCTAAGGCCCTTGCAGAGAAGTTTGATGCCGCAGGAGTGAATTATGAGCTGCACATGTATGATACTGGCCATGCCTTCACTAATCCTACTAATCCAAATTACACCAAGGAAATTTGTGATTTGGCATTAGGAAGGATGGTAGATTTTATGAACAAGCATTTACAGTGAACTATAATTTTTTAATTTTGAACTTTGATACCAACTGCTTTTCATTTTTTGTTTTTTTGGTGTTTAAATAGTTGGTGGATGCGTTAGATAATGAGATGAGTTCTTCTGAAGTCAACAGACTTAAACCTTAGGCCCTTGCCTTACACCAAAATTTAAATTCTCATTTGTTATCCTTATGCATTTTTATATAAAAACCAAAGTAGAGAGAAGTTGTTAAGAGTATTGAAATAGACTGTTTTAATTCAAATCTTGTGTTATCTTATCTTAAGGTGCGTTCCTTTGGGGTGGTCTAGATGAGGATCAGTGATCCGAGATCACTCGGATCATGGTACATGTAGATCAAATGAACCGATGAATCCACTCTGGACAAGGATTCAGTTGATCTACCATGATCTGAGTGATCTCGGATCACTGATCCTGATCCGGATCATCTCAAAGGAAAGTACCCTTAGATTCTCAGTACCACTCTGTTTTAGTAAACGTAGATGTTACAAGGAGAACATTGATATGCTGATCTCTCTTAGAGCTGAAAGAGTCAACGTTTTCAAAACATGTTAACAGTTTCCAACTGAACCACTCTACTAATGTACATTTTACCAAGGAAATTTGTGATTTGGCTTAAGGTAGTCAACAGATTATTTAAGAAATAAAATGAAGTATTTGAAGTGATCCATACTTAAAATGAACTTTAAAAGTTTACTTATTTTATAACTCAGTCCAAGCAAATTGCTGGGTTCAACCTTTAAAGACAACAGACTTATGTGTGCACATTCAATCAATCAATCAATTGATAGAATTTATTTTAAGAGGGGAGCACAGTAGTGAAACTGATGACCCCGTGGCCTTCAATGACGTACACTAAAAATATTATAACGATGGTGCGAAAATGAAATAGCACACACCCCCTCCCTAATCTTCAATGACAAGCGAGAAGGGGGGTCACAAGCACAAGATCATGGACAAGCCATTTGAGCCCCAATAAGGTAGTAGTCGGTACACGTATTTTTGCAACTGATTGTCCCACATAACACGCTTACCCACATAATCATTAGGACTGCTCAGTCTTAAGTATCACAGGAAATCTAATAAAGGAGAAATTTTTAACATTGAGTTGTTAATTGTTACTTAATTGCAAACAATGTTCAAAACTGTCAAAAATTGTCACAAAATAACTGTACACTGTATAAAAGTGCAGGGCAAAATTTTATGGGTGGGTCTGCTGCTTTTATCTTTTGAAACAACATTAGGACCATTATTATTACTGTTGTTGTTGTTGCCCATATGCAGAGATTGGCAATGTCCGAAATTTTATAGTCCCCCATGAGCCAGGAACAAGCGGTTTGCAAAGAAGTCAAGTTACACGCATAGTAAACTGAAAATGTTTTAATTTCTCTTTTTTAGAAAATATTTCAAAACACACTCCTTTTGATTCTGGTATAACAAAGTTACAGTCTTTTTATTACATTTTTCCTCATGATTGTCTTGTTATAAATATAAAATTATCTTATAAATAACTTTACAGTGGCTTGCAAGAAAATATTGCAATAACATTGAGCAATAACTTTTCTTTTTAAATATTGTTTTTTTGTTGTTTTTTTTTTTTGGCTGCTCTTTTGTCTGGTCTCTCCCCATTGATCTTTCCGGCTTGGTTGCACCTGCCAGAGGCTAGGCCTCTGCCGGCTGAGTTCGCAGGATCACAGAGACACGCAAGCCCCTCCACCACAGCAAGGTAGCAGTCCATGAGAGGGGACGTCTAGTTTTTTATACCTCACTATAACTGCACTTAATTTCCACTGCTCTATTACCACTCTCAACGATTCAAAATCCAGGATTTTGCCCGGACAAAGTCCTTAACTACTGTCAACCATTCAGTTCAACCATCCAGGTTTTTGCTGTTCCTTGACAAAGTCCTCAAAACCTTTCTGCAAAAGAAAAGAAGGATATGTCCATGCAGGTTTTTTATTTACCCCTACAAGACCAGACCCAGGTACCATTACCACAAATTTTGTGACATCAATTTTTCTGAAAAGCACCAAAAAGTTTGCCATCTTCTAATTCCTCTCCCATCCTGGACCCAGTTGTTTGAAGGTGGATTAGTGCTAACCCAGGGTAAAATTTTAATCCTGTTTTTTTTTCCTTTTGTTAAAAAGCATTTCCGGGACAATTTTTTCATTTATTATTTTTGGAGCATTCAATTAAGATATTATTCGCAAAAAGAATTAATAAACTGAATGGTTTTTTGAAGTTTTCTTATCTGAATTCAAATTTTGCACTAACCCTGAGATATCTTACCCCAGTTTTGAACCCAGCCCCGATGCGTTGGACCCTGAAATTGATTCAGACGTTGGTTCGGCACATGAGTGGAGCGGTGTCTGAACCGGACCTAAGTTTATTATGACGAGGACCCCTTGGGCTTAGGCCGCCTGTGATGTTCCCCGCTACGACACCCAACTGTCAAGGAAATATAAGACATTTACTAAGATTGTAACAAAAAAAAATACATTTTGAAAGTCCCAACATACTTACCAGCCCCCCTAGTTTAAGCATCCACTCCGCAAAAGACTCCCCAATCTTCGATGTTAAATCAATTATCGACACTTTATCATAATCCAAACTGACACTGGTGTACCATTCGCCTGTTATCGTCAATAACATTGTTACCTCGTACCACGAAAACTCGGGATTCTGTCGACACTCCTTTATCACATTATTCAACAATTCTAGAGCTCTAACATCCCCATCAACTTGCCTGAACTTTTCACGTGCCTCAGAAATCTCAGAAATCGATTCCTCACTTTTACGTCTTGTAGCAGCCATTAATCTCAATGCGTCCGCGTAGAAGCTAGAAGCAGTCTCTAAAAAATTACTCGTGACGTAATTCTCCAAAAGAATATCAACGATGACCCGCAATTCATACGCACCTAGTCTTTCCAACGATTTACTACAACCAGTCTCTAACAGAAACCTTCTTACTATCGACATAATAAACGGCATTCCCTTATTATCCAGCAAAAATTCTACTACCTTCAAAACACTATGATCGGCATCTTCACTCAACGCATCTAATCTCCCTCTTGGCACTACATTCATACACCAAAACCTAAACCACTCTCGACCTTTCACGTCTAACAATCGATCAAAATGAAAAATGTACTCTTTGAAAGCACGCGAATGGAGAAAGTTCGAAGTTGCACGAAAGTTACAACGCCGGTCCATTTTGCGACCCGAAGTATCAGCCGACACTTAACGCATGTATGTGTGTGCGTCACGACCTACGAAGATTTAACAAAGGCTCATGGGTACAAACATTTGATTGGCGGGAGTGCTAGAGGTGGGGGTGTGGTTTTGGGGATGTCTTTTCCAGCCACCGGTGAGTCCGAGAAAAACAACGCACTTTCATCAAGACGACTTGCACACGTTGATGAAAAGGTCTGAGTCTCCCAAAATAACCTAGTTCATCATAAGTTTCCCAACAACTTTCAACAGTGGTTAACTTATAGCTGATATTAGTTTCCCGACTTAGTTTCTAGAGTACAATCACAGTAACTGACATGTAATAAGTGGAAGACTTCACTGCTTGCTGTGTTTCGAAATGCGAAAACTGATTACTCCGATCCAAAAATAACACAATACAATAGCACAACCTTAGCAAATCTGTGAAAATGTGTATGTGGGAAACGCAATATAGAAGACGTTCACATGTTACCAGAAACATCTGAGGCATGATAATTGAAAGTGACAGAGAAATCATGAGTGCGAAAATTTAAAAACAACGACTCCCAACACCCGGGACCCAACAGGAAATGTTAGTTGTTCAATTCTACTGGACCATCAATAATAAGACAAAAAATTCGTTTGTCTTATTATTGATGGTCCAGTAGAATTGAACAACTAACATTTCCTGTTGGGTCCCGGGTGTTGGGAGTCGTTGTTTTTAAATTTTCGCACTCATGATTTCTCTATCACTTTCAATTATCATGCCTTAGATGTTTCGAGACGTTTCCTGCACATATTAATGTAGTTAATGAGGCGTTCGCTCCTTCAGGCGCAGTTTGATTGTTCGGTTCAACAACCTGACGTTAATCGCTGTCCTTTTTTGGTAGTGATCGAAATTCTGGGGTATAAAAAGACACGAATGCTTTCACTTTTCCGTCCGCCATCAAACAACACCCCAACAATGTCATCATTGAAAACTTCGGCTGCCATTATTGACATACTTCGGCTGGAATACAAAGAAACTCTTTTGCAGATTAAAAGAGGATTGACCAAAGATCACTTTAAAGAACTTCGTTTTTACTTCGACGTCCTTATTCCTGAGGAAACTATGGAAATCCTGGAACTTTTTCGTGCATTGGAAAATGTCCAAAAGCTTTCATGGGAAAACGTAGGTTTCCTTAAAAAAGGGTTGGATGCAGTATGGAGACTGGATCTTGTCGAAATCTTGACTGGATTTGAAAACAAAAGGGATCTAACAAAACTTATTGCCAAAATCGTCGATGATTCCTTAGCGAGCGAAGGAGGACGACACTCGCTAAAGCCGGAAGATATGGAACGGTGTTGGAGCACCGCGAATGAGCTTTACTGTTGGATGGGAAAACACCAAATTAGATGGGTGAGTTCTCAAATATATCCATCTTCAAAAATCTAATATTTTAGAAACGTATTTGGATGAGTGTTTGGGGGAGAGGTCTGGATGCCACGTATCCACGCATTGTTTTGTTTGTGTGAGTGTGCCTTGTTTGTTTGTTTTTTTCGCCTTTTTAACACAGCCGTGAAAATTTGCTTTCACATGTTGAAGTTGGTCAAGTTAAGATTTTTCTAATTCTATTGCTATACTAGTTTCTGCTTTACTTAGGTTGAAGCCATTCAAATATGAAAACTAGAACACAAAATAGCACTAGAGCACAAATTAAGTCATGCCAGAGTGACTAATTTGCAATGTTTGTCTGACTTTTCCCATTTTTGTCATTTCAATGACGGCAAAGTCACATAAACAGGTCATTTCAATGATAAATGAAAAACAAAAGTGAGAAATTCGCTGATATTAAATTCATTTTTTTGTCTTAAGCTACGAGCAAAAGGACGCATTGTTGGGCCAACAATGTTGGGAGGGTTTGCAAACGAATGCCACAACTCCCATCAATGTTAGGACCTGCAGTGCATCGTGGGAAGGATACAACTTATAATAATAACAATAATAATAATAAAGTCTTTATTCATCAAAAGATAAGGTCTATTTCTGACTGATTGTACCCCTCCTTGCGCAGCGCAGGACTTTCGAGACCATGTGTAATGCGAGTGCGTGACCCAAACATGGAAGGAGTTATCCAAACGGATCCAACATTGTTCGCTACGCTTCATCTTTCACGGAACAAAAGACTTTTGGGAGCTGTTTGCTCAAAAGTTTGGCCGGTTTCAAACCTTGCCCAACAACATGTAACAGCAGGGGCGTAGCCAGCCCATAGACCTGTAGGCCCGGGCCTACAAATTTTTGGTTTGAACACTCTACCGCTTGGAATAAATTATGCGTTGTTAGGGCGAGCTAAAAAGTTTAAGAGCTCAAAGTATTGGTTAGGTCAGTGCGTACTAGTCAAGCGTGCAATTTTCAGGATATGTGGAAATGAAAGTCAGCCAGGCCTACAACTTGTCGAAAAGCTGGCTTCGCCCCTGAACAGGGTGTGGAAAACGGACGTAACATGTAACATCCAATAATTTTGGAAGTTGTTGGCTAACAATGTTCTGTCCGTTTGCAAGGGGCTTTAGTTACTGTGCGTAGCGCTATTGAAATATGTCCCATGCTATGATGAGATTTTATTGTTTCAAATAGATATTGAACGTGGGAAAAATAGTTGCAACACGCATGAACAGCAATGCATTTTATTGTAGAAATAGCGACACTGGCTTGTTATCACAAGTGTGGCTATTTGAAATATTTGGTTTTTAAAACTGATTGAGCGTAACTTGATTTAATTGCATATTGAAAATCAGTATTTCTATTTGCATATTCATATCTCCTGCGTGGGAACTATCGGCTCCCTCTGGTAGGCAAAAAGACGTTCACTTAAGGTCTCGGTAAAGGAAAACGAGGTGCCCACAGAAAAAAATTCTAGTCGCGCGAGTATTTTCGCTACAAAGGCAAGTTATATATCAAACTAAAGCTAAAAGACTAAATTAATAGTAGCGAAAATATTCGCGCGACTAGAATTTTTTTGTATGGGCACCTTGTTTTCCTTTACCAAGACCTTAACTCTTTTCTGCGCGGATGTCTATACGATGGTGTCACTTCAGAAAATAGCCTACTCGTTGGTTAGACTTTAATTTGCCTAAACATTCTAAGACGCTTAAGGCTACGTTACAGTAGAGGAGATTTTCCCGGATTCATAACTTTTTCGGGTTTATTACATTCAAGGAAGGCGGCTAAAAACGTATTTGGATTCCCAACCGTTTACACACATCGTTAAGTCCAGGAAGCTTTAGCCTGTTCCGGGCGTTCAGACAGTAGTGCGCGGGAGAAAAATTGACGAGGAAAAAAACGAGGGGACGAGAGGGAAACATCGCGCTCCACTATCTGAACGTCTGGAACAAACTAGGGAAGCTTTAGCAGCGACGACGTCAAAAAGCTTTAGGTTAATAAGCAAAACAACAAAAAAATAGCACGTGCAGCGAGGCTTTTTGATACATTTATTTGCCGTCCCTAAGCGACCCGACGGGATGTTGTTATGGAACGTTGTTTGGAAAGCGTAAACGCACAACGAATTTCAGTTTTTTCTTCCTCTTTTCAAACTTGGGTGCGTTTCCCAAGAATTCATCTCCAGGGAGCCTTCACCTACAATTGCCATTTCAAGCGAGTTGGTAAAAACGCTTACAAGTTTGCTAAAACGCGAATTTATCTTAAAAGTGACGTTTTTGCTGCACCTCGTCCTCGTCGTTGCTTCATCAACACGACAGTTCCTATTTGGGTTACCGCAAACTCGAGTGATCGAAGGCGGAAAAGGTTCCGGCCGGATCCTTTAGAGGAAAAACATTGCGGATCGGATACAAAGTATTCACTTTAGTTCTTACATTCGCAATCTCCGGAAACTTAACCAAAACGGGACGTTTTTATATCGGATTCACACATCTGCGTGCTTAAAAGAAAAAGAAAACGAATCCGCGATCAAAATTTTAGAATCCCGAAAAAGTACCTCCAGTGTAAACGTAACCTTAAATAAATGCACGAATAAATGTTGCACTTTCGCTTTGGGAAATTCCCGACTTCATCAGATCCGGTCTTCGAGAGCAAGGTCAGAAGGGCCCAATCCATGGGAAATAAACAAAGAAGTGCTTTTAAGACCGTTATTTACATCTCTTAAACTAAAAGAGTCTTCAAGTATTGAGGAAAAAATCTTTTACGATAAGTGGCATGCAAATTGTGTCCAGTTTCTATTTAAACTCTAGGTATTAACTAACAAATATGCTTCCTCTGACACGGTGGATAGGGCCATTATTTTGTTATTGTTGTATTTTTTAGGAAAAGTTACGTGTCCATCTAAAAGACCAGTACAATTCAGTTAACCACAGCTCAGAAGCAGGCAGCATACTTGTCAAATCGAAAATAGCTGAGGTGGTGCAACAACTCGAGGACAATCTCCTTTCCCTGTAGAGGTTCATCACCTAGGCGAAAACAAAAAAAAAAATCGACCTCTCTCATGGACTGCCACCTTGCCGTGGTAGAGAGCTTGTGTGTCTCCGTGATCCTGCGAACTCAGCCGGCAGGGGCTTAGCCTCTGGCAGGTGCAACCAAGCCGGAAAGATCAATGGGGAGAGACCAGACAAAGGGCAGCAAAAAAAGACACTCCGATAGTTACTTTATTTGCTTTTCAAAAAAATTCAACTGTATTGAAAAGGATGCGGTTTGGCGAAATTTAAAACAAAACACCTCGTGAAATGTTAAACTGTAAGGCCAATTTGGCATCCGTTTTAAAAACCAGTACATATTATTGTTCGGCAAGAGAGCCCCTCTTTCTAAGTGAATTGTTCGTTAATACCATCACCTTCAGAGAACACTTTGAGCATAAATTTGGATATACTCTCATTCGCTGCATTCTTTTCAATACAGGTGTAAGCTAGAAAAAATAATTACAAAAAATGGAAAACATTTAACAAACAGACTAAATGAAAATTTAAAAAAAGCAAAAGACTAAGAACGAATAAAAATTCGACCAAAAAAAAAAAGAAAAACACACGACCAAAAAATTAAAAAAAAACGGGAAAAATACAGAGAAAAGAGCAAAGAAATAAACAACGAACACCGTTCAAATCAGAATTTATTGAACACAAAAAAATATTATAAAAAATGCAAAATTACAAAAATAATGAAGAAAAACGAAATTATTAAGCAAAAAAAAACGGACAACAAACGAGAATTTGAATAAATCAATGGCGGACCAGTACAGTATCAATTAAAATCTGAGAAAACAAGAAACAACGAACAAAGAAATAAGGAACAAAAACTAAGAAAAGAGAGAGGAAAAAAGAAACATTACCCGATTGAAAAAAAGTACCTAAAAGAAAAAATGCAATGCAAAGGAATTAGTCAATGTACTGATATTTAATATTTATTATTTTTAATATTTTATATTTTTTTATGGTAACAATTTCTTCATCATCATGTGCAGGGTACTCCAAGAAGAGATTTTACGGAAATGAATGCGCTCTGAGCGTGAAAGGCAGCTGCATGAAAGGATTGACCTGATCAAATTGAATAAAGGGACAATTTGCCATGATAGAAACGTATACAGTGGAACCTCGATAAAACGAACCTCTATGTAACGAGGTTCTTTGGTATAACGAACTATATTCTTTGCCCTACCAAAATTAAAAGTAAAAATAACCTCGAAGATTCGTTATAGCGAACGTGTTTCAAGTCCCTTGGACCTTCGTTATATCGAGGTTCCACTGCAATATGTATTATTACTGCAAGGGCGTAGCTACCTGTTCGCCACTACGCACGTGTTTACATGAAAATAAGTTGAAGATGAAAAGGATAAAACAAAAAAGTCAGAAAACAATACAACGAAACACCAAAAAGAAAAGGATCGAGGAACAAGTGATATCTGAAAACTGAAAAGATTCATTGATGTATCTCGGCTTTAAAATTGCTTTCCGTCACTGTTCCGTTAAATTTTCAAAACGAAATCCAGTATTTTTCCTGGTTTCCCACACACACTGCTTCCTGCGGAACACTTTCCTACGACCAAGACAGATGATTACCTAACCATCCTGATAAAAAAGAAATATATTATCCGCGAGGGAAATGATTTGAGCAAAAGGGTACGATGGATTTAGAAAACTGTGGGTTTCTCTGGAAAATTTCTAGCTATTGTATTGTTTGATATGTTTTTCTACTCAGCGGAAAAGTATGTAACTTACTGCAGAAAATATAAATAAAAATGATTGACTGCAAAATACCATTATGTTGCTTTCATTTGACTGATGGTTTATAATCTTTGACTGGCTGCGTTCACACTAGGACTTTTTCTAGGCAGCACCGTGTAAAGGCAATACCTCTTTTGAGGTGTAGGGTCGATGTTGTGTGGATGTGGGTTCAATGAGGCATCGATGTAGGACCTATGTGGGGTGGAGGTAGGGTCAATCAGGGTTGACGAAAAATCATGTGATAATTGAATCGTACTATCGGCGGCGTCTACGTTTGTCCCTTTGTGGTTATTTTCAACAACCCAACGTCATCCCATTGCCCTTATTTGGTGGTGATTAAGATTCAAGGGTATAAAACAGACTCGCTTGCTTTCATCGGTTGGGTCCGCCATTACCAACATCCCCATGCCAGTACCGCCAAAATAATGTCATCACTAACATCAGCCGCTTTTAACATCAGTGAAGAACTAAGACGACAACTTGAACATGATTACAAAGAAGTGCTTCTTAAGATCAAGAGGGGCTTGACGGAAGATAGTGAAAAAGAGTTTCGCTTCTACTACACCGTCTATGCTGAAACTAGTGACACTCTGGAACTTTTTCGCCTGTTAGAAGATGCCCGGGAGATTTCTTGGAAAGACGTGAGCTCGCTTAAGAACGGTTTGCGTGCAGTACAAAGAAAGGACCTTAAAAAAGTCTTAACAGAATTTGAAAACAAGAGAAACCTGACTGCTCTGGTATATATGTATGCAAGGAAACGGCAGGGCTTTGAGGATTCAAGTTGTTCCTCTTGCTTCAATTCGGTCGAACAGGCAGCTACGTATCTCACAAAAACGTCAGCGCAAGGTATTTCCACAGATGGCACCTTAAAATCGTTGCTGGAATCGAGAAAGAGTATCAAGAAAGTCATAGGCGAGTTCGATGAGGTGATCAAACACGAACGTTTGGATCCATGGAGTCGGCTTGCTCTTTTGGTTGATATCGCTGGAGAAACCGTCGCTGAAGCCGTTGTAATGAGCGAAGAACGCCGTCTCACGTCTGAAGAAATCGGTAAAATGTGTAGAAGGGCCGCTGATGAGCTTTACTGTCGAATGCCAGAACTGGGAACGTGGGTAAGTTGACGAATAAGAAATCATTAGATTTTAGTTGGCATGATTGTAAATGGCGTTGTATTCGCGATCATAGGCGGAAGCGGAAAATTCATTACAAAGCATTGCCAAAAGAGAAACGCTCCGCTAGAGTAAGGAAATTCGTTTCCTATTGAATTGTTCAGAGTAATATTTTACACTTCACAGACTTGCCACAGGTATGATAGTCATGATTTAGTATCAAGAATCCCTCGCGTGATCTGATTACCGACATCGAAACCAAATAACATAATTTGTCTCCCGCAGTCTAGGAATAAACAATGAAAACGATGCAAGCAAGTATAACGGAATGGAAAAAAATCCCTTATTTTCCCTTTATTTAATCGCATTGAGATTTTAAGTTATACCCTTATAGGGATACGTTACATATTTAAAGAACCTCGTGGTAATCACATGCAATGTGACCAGTGAGAATCTGGGCATGATCCAGAAGTATGACTATTAAAATATTTCATTTCTTCTGATGGCTAAAAGAAATCTGGCGCTCAGCTAAGTAAAATAACCAAAACTTATAGACTAACTACTAGAACGGGGCTTCGGGGAGGATTTGTTGGAAAGATCCAAATTTCTGTAAGCCCCCCCACTGCAGACCATGTAAATAGCAAGTGACCCCCCTTATTTATTCAGTATTTACCTGATGACCCCCCCAACTCATATCTCTTCTTATATGCTCTACGAAGTCATTATTACTCTGTTAAGAGTGAAGACTTACTTGGTAAATAAACATACTAAATAATCATAAGATGATTAGTTACTTTGTATAACAATGGAACTAACCTACTCTATTACAAAACCAGCACATAAATATGGGAAAAGTGATAGATTTTTACAAATTGTGCGGTGAACACAAATGTAATAACCATGCAAAATATAATTCTTTTCAAATGATTTTCCTGCAGTTGTAAAAGGACTACTTTCTTGTTGTTTCATCATGTTTTTTTTGGGAGTTTGAAGTGACAAGCATTTCGTTAAAAGAAAATTCAGTCAAACCAAATATTAAGCAGATAGGTCTGGAGTGCAAACAGAATTTCTGTCAAATGCAAATGACTCAGTTGTACAAAATAGTGATGCTTTAAATTAGCAAAAAGCAATATGATTAGCAAAAATTTGTACAATTTAGTATTGCTGTTTCACATATATGGTTTGTGCTCTACTATTTAACTGCTTTACCCACCTTGGCCAATGGACCCCTCTTAAAATATACCTAGCGATCAAACCCCCCAAACTTCTTTATAAAAAAGTTTAGCCCCCTCCCCTCTAGCCAATCTGAAATAGCCTTGACTCCCCCTTCTAACCCCCCCCCCCCCCCCCCCCCCCCATCCACCCCCACCTCTACATAAATAATGACCGCTTCCTTATGGGTTCATCTTTTCAGGAAGATTTCTGTGAACATATAGAGGACACCTATTACTCGGTTTTTCCGTCTCAACAAAATTCAGCATCCGCTAAAGAGATCGCCGACGTGGTTCACCGACTGCTGAAGACCAAAGCGATTTGTACCTAAATTTGAATGCAGTATTTGAAATTATTTGAAATTTGAATTTGAAAGACATATTCTTTGCGAATATGTCTCAGTGTCATATATATTGTAAGTTTATATATTTGTAAATTTATAGTTAAAATTCAGCATTTGCGAAAGAGATCGCCGACGTGGCTCACCGACTGATGAAGACCAAAGCGATTTGTACCTAAATTTGAATGCAGTATTCGAAATTATTTGAAATTTGAATTTGAAAGACATATTCTTTGCGAATATGTCTGTCATATATATTGTAAGTTTATATGTTTGTAAATTTATAGTTAAAATTCAGCATTTGCGAAAGAGATCGCCGACGTGGCTCACCGACTGATGAAGACCAAAGCGATTTGTACCTAAATTTGAATGCAGTATTTGAAATTATTTGAAATTTGAATTTGAAAGACATATTCTTTGCGAATATGTCTGTCATATATATTGTAAGTTTATATATTTGTAAATTTATAGTTAAAATTCAGCATTTGCGAAAGAGATCGCCGACGTGGCTCACCGACTGATGAAGACCAAAGCGATTTGTACCTAAACTGAATTTGAATGCAGTATTTGAAATTATTTGAAATTTGAATTTGAAAGACATATTCTTTGCGAAAATGTCTGTCATATATATTGTAAGTTTATATATTTGTAAATTTATGGTTAAAATTCAGCATTTGCGAAAGAGATCGCCGACGTGGCTCATCGACCGATGAAGACCAATGCGATTTGCACCTGAGTTTGAAAGCGATATTTGAAATTGCTTGCGAAAATGTCTGCTATAGATATTGCAAGATGATATGTATGTTAATGATAGTTAAGGGAAATGTTTGTTGCTATCATTATCATCATCATTATTATTATTATTATTAAAAATAACTCTGTAACTCCGCCAGGATCGATCATATGGCTTTTAGCAACATTCTGCTGGTCCCAAGCCCAGATGAAGGAGGAGGGAATTATACCTGGTACTGAAACCTGATATAAGCTTAAACGTTTAGTGAAAAAAAGGTTTGAGAAATATTCAAACAAGAAAAGCAACGCAATGTTTCTGCGTTTAAGTGAAATAACAAAAAGAAAAAAGGGAAAGGAAAAAAAAGGAAAAAATGAAAAAGAAAAAAAAAATCATGAAACAACCCAGCAACATAACGCCGTTGTGTTGAACGACATCTATGAGAAAAAATAAAGAAAAAGAAAAAGAAAAAATTGAAAATAAAAGTAAAAACGGAAAAAAAAAAAAAGAAAAATAAGCAAAAAAGCATACGAACAAAAAACAGTTGACTATCCAAAATGAAGAAAGAGCAAAACAAACAACTTATATGGCGGAACAAAAAGAACAAAAACAATACCGTGGCTAATGGCGGACCCCTCCTTTCTAATAATTAAAACTAAAAGATAAGTAGACGTATTTTTTAGTTATGAAGAATTGCTGTGAAACAATATCAGTTGCTAAATAAAGATTATAATTATTTTAAAACTGCCTTTACTGATTGTTGTTAATATTCTTGGACCAGAGCATGATATTTTATAGTACACTGTTTTGTTAATCTTTATTAATTGCGAGTCCCAGTTGCCTGATCTGAAGCAGATAAAAATTTCTCAGTAGAGTGATCAAGTGTAATCCTTGGTATTTCCTTCCAGTTGCACCCCTGCACAGGAATAGTGCTTAAAAGTTTCAAAGATGAGTCCATAATCGCGCAGTGATCAAAACAGTCTTGGATAATGTCTTTTCTCAGTAAAAGTGGTCTAATTTTGCTCAAAAATTTTCCATGAGATTTGGTGTTCGATGAGGTCTCCATTATGCTAAGCGACTTCATTCTTTTTCTTTCAATGGCACACCTTTAAGATGGTGTGCTGTAGAATTATGGAAGGTTGCTGAAGGCTGTTTACGGTCGTTTTGATCAGGTTGTAAAAATTTGTAAGAGGCATCCCTTTTCTCTTTTCGCAAAAAAGGCAAGAAAATTGAAAAATCAAAGTCCACGCTGTCCTAGTTTTTCGCAAATAATGAAAGTTGAAAATTTTATATTCAGTCCTTCTTGTCTAGTGACTCAGCCGTGCAGCTTTTTTGTAGGCTTGTCCCTCCTTCAACGCTGAAAAGTGTCACTTTTGGTACTGAATTACTACTGGCTGTCTCTTCCTTTTAAATGGGAAAAAACGTCCGCGATGGCGAGACAAACGTCAACGATTGAGTTATTACAGCTTTCTTTTCTCCGACGACAACTTGTTATTATTAATGACGGATACATTCAGTTATCTTTTATTTCCTAAATTATTTTGTCCAAAAAAGTTATCCCTAGTCGCTAAAAACCCTTACAGGCCCTTTTTTCATGTGTGGGATTGAAGCATTTTGCCTCCTCTTGAGAACGAACTGTATAAAAGGGTTTTTAATGTTCCGTTTACATCAGGACATTCTACACAGTATTTTGATCTTTCAGAAAAAATGATCGCATGTCATATCACGTGACGTATTGGAAAGCTTTCATGTGTACCAAATTTCGATTCGGTTCCATCCTCTTTGCCAAAGCCATTCTAAAGAAACCATTTTTATTTGGAAAAATCCGGTCAAAAGACAAAAAAACAAATTACAATTCAATCAAAACTGCTCAACAAAAGGGGTTGTTGACCAGCCGTTTGTCTTGTCAGGGCAGAAAAAGGTCAGTCATGCATTCGTTTGGTCTCCAACTTCAGCCTTGACAGCTATATATTATGATATCCACAATTATGTTTTTTTTCCAAACTGACCAAGCCCGAGGTTCAGAATTCATGTCAAAAATATTATAAAGGCGTGGTCGGGCAGCGTCGTGGCAATAATAGACTGCAAAACAGTCCGTATTTTTGCGTATTTAAGTACGCGCGAGCAGTCAAACAAAAGGAACGCGTTACTGATTTCTTTACTGATTTTGAAAAAAAAAACGACTGTTTTGCAGTCTATGGCAATTAAAGAATATGCTGAATCACGAGCTTAAGTGCAGAATCGATGTATGACTGATAGATTGACCGACCAAGGTCATCCATTGCCCATTTTTGGTGTTACTCTTGATTCCGTGAATGTACATTAATATTTCAATTCGCTTCCCCCGTCTGCTGAAAAGGATCATGTCTACCTTGAATTTAGACGCCATGACTAAAAAGCTTAAACTCGAGTATAGATCTGCTCTCCTTCAGATATCGCACAAGCTGAAAAAGTTTCAGACTGCCGCTGTCTCCTAGACTTCGCGCGGACAACGGATCAAGAGAGAACGCTTAGGGACTCGGGCTAAGCTGCTAAGTGATTCGTGTTGTTTATTTGAGATTCAAAGCTAAATCGCAATCATTGACAACAACCTTTTCTGATAAGTAGAAAACTAGCGAGGCAAAATTCCAATGAAAAACGGCAGAATCTAGATTCAGACAGCAAAAATGGAAGACAAAACTACACAACAGCGCAAAAATGTCGAATAAACGGTGCACAAAAGCAAGATTGCAGTACTTACAGCGTGGTTATAAAGCTACTGAAGCGACATCACGAGCCCCTGTTTTGCTTTACTTTAGCGGTTTTCCTGGCTGAGTTGCTTGTTTCTCCCTTCAGACTTTTTGTCTGAATAATAAAATTCACTTTTCCCTAACTAATGCTAATAACATCTTAAGTTTTAAATTGGTTTAAAAATCACGGTTTTTGCTCATTCACAAACAACAAACAAACTTGTGAATGAAGCTGCCAACGATTCCGCCCGCCGCGGCTGCGGGCAAGATCGTAAAATACTTCCCGCTCTCACTACCAATCAGACTGCAGGATTTGGAGGATTCCACCCGCTCGCAAGCTTGAAAAACAAATACAATTATATCGACAAATATACTTTCACTGGTAAGTTTCATTTTGTATCTTCTGTTGTGAGATAAGGTACATTAATTTATCAAAGATTCCCAGTTTACCTTAAAAGTTAATTTTTGAAATAGGCGTTTTGCTTGCTCCAGTTTATCTAGAACTATACAGGTCAGATTTTTGAAAACTGAAATGAAGTTGAGTAACTTTTCAGGACCCTTGAATCTCGAAATTTAATGCCCTTTTTTCATATTTGCCTTTTGAAATCGCCAAATAAACCCCGCGAAGTACTGTCTCACCAAAATCGCGAAATTAAGTACCCGGGAAATCATTAGTACTAATAAGGTAACAAACATCTTAACCCGTGTGCATCCGCCCCCGCCCCTCAAAATATTAGGCTGATTTAGCAACACGAGGGGAACGTCAGTTGACGACGAGAAAGCTCGCGGAAAGGACTAAACGCGTCTTCCGGTGCCCAATTTGCCGTTCTGCCATTGGTCAAGCCAGTTGTTTAATTTGCGCGCGCCGTCGTAAACTGACGTCCCGTTCTGTTGCTAAATCAGCCTATTTTTTTGAGGGAGGGGGTGAATGTTCACAGGCTACAACTATCTTAGCCCACGAGACTATAGAGAATTAAATTTCCCTAGTGGACATATAAAATAGTCCCTGTCAGACGTATACGAAACGTTAAACACCAATTCTTAAGTCTAAAGCGTTCTTCATGGAATAAAAGTTGTTCGGGTTTGAACTAAAGTACGTGTGTTAGTATACTTGTGACGGAGACAGCAGATATATCAGCCCTCTATATATTTTTAGTTCTGTCTGCATCTTCTTATTCTTCTACCTCTCTTATGTTCTCCTTCTCCTCGACGACTACTCATTCATGGATGGCCTTTTTAAAAATACTTATTAAGTGACATTGACGACCCACCAACCGAGCCCTCTTCTTATCAATTTAAGGCAATTTTTTTTCTCTTCTTTTTTTCAAACAAAGTTTGTCACACAACAAAAAACCAAAAAGGGGGAGAAACTATTGCACCCCAACCCATTCCACGGCTATCGTGTAGTAGTGGCCAGTTAAAAGTGAAGAACACAGCTTTTGTTGGTTGAAAACGGGAGCGTGGACATTTTTGAAATCTCGAAGTGTTTTATACAAGTCGAAAACAAGTACGGTTATTCCCTTTTTTTATTGCTTTAATATTTTATTAGAGATGAGAGGAAACGCCAAAGAAACGTAAAAAAATTAAAAAAACTATACGGAAGAAAATTTCCTCTGAGCGCAAATGTCCCACTTTCCACTGTTTATACAATCCATTTTTTTTATTAATCAATGTCCATTTTCCTTTCGAATGCTAAAAGCTATCGTCCGAAAACAAGTGGTATGGGGTCGAGGTTTTGTTTTCTAGGTTATCAGTGCTGGAAACTGAAAAGTAGGTCTAAATAATTTTTAAGATATGTTGCCATGACAACTGCTAGAAGAAATAGCACCGAGAATTATTTAAAGTCATTGTATAATCCAAGTCTACAAAGGTGCTGTTTTGGCTTTTGTTTGCTTTTTTGTCCTTTCCTTTCGAAAATAAAATCGTCAAAAAAGTGAAAACTAATACGAGCCCAGACCAGACTAAGAAAGGGAGACTAAAAACACCCAGCCCAAAAACCCAGCCTTTCGTTGCCTTTCGTACTGTAGCAATTCGGAGCAATTCGGAAAGAATCTCATCCTTGTTACGGCTAATTGCTTCAGCCAAAAACCATCATGAGCAACAAAGAAAAGGTCTGCTTTCCGTCGGAAAACAAACAAGGAGCTTGCCCTGGGGTTCTGACCGGAGACACTAGCAAATCAAGCATGAGGCTCGTGGTTCTGCAGGAGTGGTGGGGCATGAATCAGGTGATCATAGACGAAGCTGCGGATATTTCTGAAAGGGGCAACTTTGTAACTCTTGTTCCCGATTTGTACCGGGGAAAAGTAGCGACAGATCGAGAAACTGCGGGCCACTACGCTGTTGATTTGGATTGGCCAGGCGCTGGGGCTGCGAAATATTTGAAGGAAAAAGGTGGGTCCGTTTTAGGAACACTGCAATCTGGCCTGTTTTCCCTTTAGTTAATTTTTGAGAAGACCCAGTCCCGCGGCATACGTTTAGAGAGATTAAATGGAAAACATTGCATATATAATTGGATAGGTAGATCAGTGCGATACGAGATGAATTGGATACGTAGCATGTAACAGTACGTAATGGGTGCTTATGTAGGTCATGGGGTGGGGCGAGTCCTGATCATTCTCTCTTGTCGTGACGGCAGGAAGTGTTTTGGGTTGACCCGGGGAAAGTGTCAAATTTTGAAGTTAATTATGCCTTTTTAGACAAGATCACCGGTACAGGAAGAAATTGCAAGCTTTAAACTGCAATTGCAAGAATCCAGCTGACAAATAAATCAGAGACTGACTTTTACTACCAAGAGAAGCTTATCTTAAAGCTCCTACTGACAAGGTCACTGCGGGTGAAATTCTCTCACGTAGTCTAACACTTTGACATACGAACTGCATGGCTGTTCATCTTTTATATGAAGACTTGCTGTTCATAGAAATAATTGACTGGAATGTATTAAGAGCCATAATTTTAGCTTTATAGGCACTGAGTGCCTTCAGAAAAGATACATGCCTTTGTAGAAGCAACTGTGGCAGCAACCTAATAAAGGATTGGATCGGATCACTGGATCTTATCCCTGCAGTAGATGGAAGAAAGAAGATGAAATACAAAACGAAGAGGAAATAAAGATGCCTGTTTCTGCATACTTACCTACATAATTGCAAAATATCACTATTAAGGGAAAGTTCATTTAATATGACAAGGGGGGGGGGGGGGATGAAGATATTGAAACTCGAAGCTTGAAATTTTAGCAGCCCCCCTCGCTAACGGTTCAATTTTTTAGGAACCCCCTCCTTGGTAGTCGAAAAAATTTCAGAGCCCCCCCACCCCCCCCCCTCTCCTCCTTCAATTCCTTTGCTCCCCTGAAAAAAGATCGCTAGACTGTATTAAAGATATTTACCGTTATTGTCTTCAATGGTTTATACTATGACAAACTTGAGATACAGTTGTGATAGAATTTTCTAAAGCATTTTTGGGATGAACAAGAGTGTAATAATTACTGAGACTACATTTGTTATATCTGTAAACCACGTGATATAGCTGAGTTGCACAGGTCATTAAATTGTTGAGTTGAAAACCATCTGATCTGTATGATGATGTCATGTATTGGTTTTGAAGTATACAAATTTTCGGAGCCCCCCCTCCTTAAAGCGCAACAATTTTTTCAGAGCCCCCCCTTCGGGTGTCTAAAAATTTTCGGAGCCCCCCCTCAATATCTTCATTCCCCCCCCCCCCTTGTCATATTAAATGAACCTTCCCTAATTAGTTGACTATATGTGTACTAGTTAGACCAGCAAAAACTGCACCTTAGTTGATAAAGCCAACCACATTTCCTGTTCCCTGACTTCTGCACCACATCTGCAGCACAACAGTAAATTCTTTATTACAAAACAGAATTAAAGTTATACTTCTTCAGTTAATACATTTATTAGTATTTTCATTTTGTCAGGTTGTAAGAAGGTGGGTGCAACTGGCCTCTGTATGGGTGGGGCCCTTGCTTTAGCTGCTGCTACACTACTTCCTGAAGAGATTTCAGCTGCTGCTCCATTCTACGGCATTCCCAGTTCTGACCTCTGTGATGTGGGCAAGATCAAAGCACCAGTGCAAGCTCACTTTGGTAGTAAAGATACACTAGAAGGGTTCTCTTCACCGAAAGATGCTAAGGCCCTTGCAGAGAAGTTTGATGCCGCTGGAGTGAGTTATGAGCTGCACATGTACGATACTGGCCATGCCTTCACTAATCCAACTAATCCAAATTACACTAAGGAAATTTGTGATTTGGCATTAGGAAGGATGGTAGATTTTATGAAGAAACATTTACAGTGAACCATGATTTTAAACAAACATCAATTTGTACTGTGAATGGTTTCCTTTAAAAAAACTGGAAATTCTGTGTACAATTACTTGGTGAAAGAAGATTATGATATAAACTGTTCTGAAGTCAACAGACTTGCTAGAGGCGTCACACATACTTCTTTTAAAATGTTCTAAAGAGATTTTTACTAAAAGGTTTTTAACAATCCATATTTTACCTAGGGAAATTGTTTTTTTGGGTTTAGGTAGTCCAATAGATTTATTGACAAAGCAATAGGTTAATTACAGCAGTGAACTATAGAACTTTGATAGTGTATTGCTTAGTTCATTTTTTGTTCACTTTAATAAATTTGATGCAATTACTCAAACTGTACAGAGTATTACAACTCATTATTCCTATGCTTCCAGCTGTGAAATAACCCGTTGCCCATAAAAAGGATTTCAAAGACTTGCAACTACTATTTTTGTCGCAGAGGGGAAATGAGTTCAGTTTTCATGTTGTTAGGTAGGTATTAGTGTATTTTAAGGAGGGAATTAGCAGGGGTGGGGTAAGCATCCCTGGGTATTTGGTTGTCTCACTGCTTTACCAATGGTAAGTGAGGAATACAGGCCTGTGGCCCCATGGGAATATGAGGGCAAAGGTAAAGTGCTGAAATGTTGCAGTCTTTAACTTTTAGTGCATTTACTATTTTTTATCATTTTATCTATTTGTTTATTTTTTTATTTATTCATTTATTTTTCTATTTTATTCTATTTTTTTGGCAGGGATAGAGGGCAGAAAACTCAGAAAACTGTGAATACCAGAAATATTTCTGGAATGTTATTGTGTTGAGGAAAAAAAAGCCTAAAGAGCATGATAAATCTACACTGTAAGCACTCACTGTGGTTAACTCACAAAGGAAATTTGTGGGTGTCCCCGGAACTTTGTCGTGATTTACCATTGCACTGTCAGTCAAGGTTTTTGAGTTTCCAATTTGATGATAACTTAAGGGTAAACTGTCTCATAACAATAGGTCATAGTTGCAAAAGGAGAAAAGGTAGAGCAGATGACTTGAGGTGCTGCAAGTACAGCCACTCCTTGACAGAGACACCAAAGGGACTGAGCAAGTTTTCCACATAACACAGGTAAGATTTGTATGAATGTCCATAATAGAGAGATGTCTAAATTATGGTCACTTGTCAAGTCAAGCACATCCTTTTTTTGTATGATATTTAACAATTGAGTTGAATTGAGTTTTAATAGTAGAAGAATATTTGCCAAGCAACAAAGCGGCGAGGTATATTCCCAATATCACTGACAGTGAGTGTACACCATGATTGAAATGAATGTGTGTTTTAGTATAATATGCACACCAATTGATCTTTAAAAAGGTTAAAGGGGATTGATTGACGGGTTGATTCATGCGTGTAAAATGCATGTGTATATCAGCTCTAGCCTCGGGTGTCTCCATGCGCCCTCCACATCTGGAGACTGATATTGCTACTTGCACATTCTACAGTATCAGACAAAAAGTCGCAATCAAAAAAAATTTTTGACCATCTCTAGGGTCCATTTCAAGTTTAAGATAGCAAAGTCTATGTAAAGAAAATGCCTGGCGGTCACGTTTGATTAGTACTAAAGGTGTGCACTGCCAACTCAGTGCATAGTTACACTGATTTTTAACATTCTTCAGCCATATCTTTGTCATTTTTACTGTTCCCGCTTTAATGATACTGGACTTGTAATACCCAAAATCCCCACTGTAAGTCCTTCCACTTGGAAATTTTGGACATTCAATTTTTTTTCCCAGTTCTCACTACTTTCCCAGCTCCTGGTTCAGAATCTCAAGATTTTTTTCCTCTTGGGGGTTGGCAAATCTGTTGTTATGAAATTTCTACCAGGTCAGTTTTCTTGAATTTGATGTAAATATCTTCAAAGCAATTTTATCCATCCAAAGATTTTTCAATTTGACTGAATACAGAGAAGTTATGGTAAAATTTTCACTGCTCATTACGTATGCAGAAATGCAGATTTGAATTTTGATACTGGTTGCGGCATCGACTAATGGTTCAACTTTCGAATATTAATTCATTGATAGAATCTTGGGTGGTACCCTTGACCTGACTTAACTGTAAAAATTTTCATGATATTTTGCTTGTTTTGGCTTGGTTGAACGATCTTATAAAATTGACACTTACTGTTTACATGGAGGATTAGGAAGATCCCCTGCTTGTACCCGGAAGATCCTAGAAGGCGGACCATCCTAGCGCCATATGTTCTCCCCGGCGGGATGTTCTCTGTATTCGGTTTACGATGCAAAGGGCTGTACCTTGTCCTAGAGCTTGGATCTTCCTAGTACTAGGATGATCTTCCCAGCTGAGAGGTAGGAAGATACTAGTACTGGAAAGATGTACTATGTAAACTGTCTTCGCTAGGAAGATCCTAGTAAAGGGACAAGCCCGACAAAAATAATTAGGGAACTTAGACCCTGTTTACATGGAGTGGGGGACCCCGGGCTAGTGGGGTAAGTTTCTTTTGTTTTGTGTCCCCCAGAGCGTGAAAACAAAAGAAACCAATCCCACTAGACCGGGGTCCCCCACTCCATGTAAACAGGCCCTTAAGCAACGACGATGGCGACGTCAACGAGAACGGCAAAAAAGCAATTATAGGTTTATAATGGCAAAACAACAACTTTGCACGTGCATCACGCTTTTTTGTACATTTCTTTGCCGTCACTGCACGACTACCACGTGAGAATTCTTAATTTCACGGTTTGTGGAGAACGTGAATACAAGACAAAGACTTTATGCACTTATCAATTGAAACCCCGACCCCCCCCAACCCCGGGCCTATGTGGGGCAATGTGGGGGATTTTTATGGTATTTGAAGGCATGGTTAGCCCGTGGGGGTGGGGGATTTCTCAGGATTTGCTTAGCATATTCATGGGAGTCCATGGAAGTCGGGGAGCGAGGTGGGGATTTGACTCGTGCCTAGTTTCCTAACGGTAATTTCTTCATGTGATCACTGGTATTTTGATGTATTGCTCGGCCGTAAGTTTCCTAATTGTTTTTCCTTTCATTTCTTCACTGAGACTAATCCTTTGCGATTTTGCCTTGAGCTTTCATGGTTCGTTGACTGGAAATTGTTATTGTTATTCAAAACTTCTCAAACAATGCAGATACAAACTCCTCTACTTATTATAAAAGGTGCTGTGTCACGGCTATCTGGTTCATTTTGTTAATATTGCCAGTTACGTGGTCCCTATTCGCTTTTGAGCGTTACGTTGACAAAGAATTGAAGAAATCAAAGCTTCGTTTTAAACAGATGTTTCTCCCAAGCATATCAAGCGTTACGGACGAAAACAGCAATGAACTTTGAAAAACTGTTAGGTTAACACGTTTTCAAAAACCAAAATTTCAATCCGTTTTAATCTTCTTCATGTTTTCCCATCTGTACCTTCTTTTGTATTTGCTGAGTCATTTATACCATCTTTTAATGTCTTAAGCGGTTATTTTTATGTTTCACTCAATTTGGTGGCAGTTCCCACAGCCTACATTTTGGTAAATTTCATGACACAGCTCGTTTAACGTCTAGTGTTAAACCCATGTGGTTTCTGAAGTTCTATATTTCCTCATTCTTTAAGCCAAAATATAAAATATAGCTCCTAGGAACTATTTTATGCAGTCTATTTATAACATCAGCTTGTGAAGGTTAAGGTATGTTGGCTGCTATTTTCAATTAAACTTATCATTGCAGATATTACTTTCAATGGAGATGGTACGGATTTCCTTTTAATATAACTTTATAGCAATGTGCTACTCCATCATCCATTTTGTACCCTGACTTTTTTATAAGTGGGTAGGGGTCATTATGTTTACTTATTGTCAAATATTTGTTGTATTTATATCTTGGTCTGTTATCATATTTGCCTTTTTGCTGTAGTAAATTTGTCAATATTAAGAAGTTGAAAATTCGACGGAAATATTAATAAAGTCAGTCAGGGAATTAAAAAGGTTTCCCCACCTGGGTGGGGGTTTTACCAGTCAATATGCCCCAGTAGGGTGGGAGTTTGCTAAGATTTGTAATGATGTCAAGTCAAATCCCCACCTTGGCCCGGGGTGGGGGGGGGTCGGGGTTTCAATTGATAAGTGCATTAATTTTCTTTCCCTGATCTTCGATTCAGTCTTCTAAAATTCAACCCCAGAAAAATTTGCCAACATCTGACAAACTGAACGAGATGGAATAAGCGCAATAAAGTTTGAAACAGCGCGACTTCACTTTTTAAGTGACGTTTTCATAGCCGTCGCCTTCGTTGTTGCTTAAGGTGATGTTACACCAGACGATTCGCAACGACGATTCTTAGCGCAACACAGAGTTGCAATATTGGAACAATGTTATAACTATTCGAAACAATGTCGCAACAATGCTGCAACGCTGTGTTGCGCTAAAGATCGTCGTTGCGAACCGTCTCGTGTAACATCACCTTTACAGCTCCCTAATAGCGGTGGGTCTTTCAGTGGCTTATCACGGCAATAAAGGTCGACCATTTCGTTCGGCATTACCACGAGCTGATTATTGTGAAAATTATGCATTGTACTCATTATCTGTCTTCTCACTGGCTAAGAGATTACAGCGAATTTTGGAAATCAGCGCAACCTACAGATTAATTAGTTAGTTGTCCGCTTCCAGATAACTTACTAATCTGTTGGTTGCGCGCGTAATGCATGATTTCCAATAACAACGTCAATTCAGGTTCCTTGCGACGATGTGTTTGTCGTTATTTTCTTCAGAACAATGTATAATGAAGCAATTATTAGATTCGGCTTTTGTGATATCCCAAATAATCAAGGTCTCGGTTTTAAAGTGTTATCAGCCTCGACCTGATAACAGCTCGGCTGATAACATGCACTTACCTCGACCTAGCCTCCCACGCAGGCGTTTTTAGGGGAGCTCGTATTTCTTCCCTCCCCGAGGGAAGAAATACGAGCTCCCCTAAAAACGCCTGCGTGGGAGGCTAACCTCGACCTTGAGTTTACCGGATATTACAAAAGAAAGAGAAAAAGCACACAAACTCGATTGCCAGGTTTCAAGCTCGCGCTTCTTCGCCAGCTGTTAGCTTCGCGTGCCTGAAACTTCACCACGCAGCCAAGGAAAAAAAATACAAATATGTTCGATCTCTGAATGTTATGTCACGAGCAATCACGCGAACCACCGTGGTCTTAAAAGAAACACTTCTCGCGTGGTTTCAAATGCAAATAAGGGTTAAAAAAAAAGAAGTGACGTTAATCGTGCAAATATCTTTTGCAGAAAAAATTTTAAAGCAGAAGAGAGCCTGACCTTCCAAAACATCTTTGGAACTTTCGTGATGTAGTATCGGTGCTGCCAGCAGCCCGACTAATAAAGGCAAGTAGAATCTTTGTGGCTCTGCAAAAGCTAATCGACCGTGAGAAATCAAGGAGTCGTTCCTGGCGTTTTTATTGTTATCGTAGTGGAGCCCGCAACATTAAAAAAGGGGCATCTTGTGAATTGATTGGCGCCAAAAAGGGGCGCAATTTTCAGTTTAATTTATTTCTTTAAGTCATTCTGATACATTACAGTCCGCATAATTATGTCATTCCGCAAGCCATGCCACATGCCATTCCGTAAACTCATTCACCCTTTTACCCTCACCGACTTATGACGGCTGTTTTGCATGAGTGCTACGTCATATCTGTCCGTTATGTAAGAGTACACCCTTTCGCTCCATCTTTGTTTTGTTTTTTTAACCGCCATGTTAACGACTGTGACAGACCAACAACGACAAAAGTATAACTTTATTTTACTACAGATTTCCCTAGATGTGACTCAGAGAGATATAGTTGAGATTAACCGCTTATGTGGTGAACGTATGTCGATACGTGATTATAGTGCGACTTCAGTTATGCTTATTTTTCGACGTTTAGAGCAGGAAAGATTGATTTCGTGGAAAGATGTTAACTACTTAAAGTACTTGATGCGTAGAATTAGAAGGTTGGATATTGAAGAAACACTGACAGAATATGAGGTTAAAAGAGATCTGACCATACTTCTGGATTTTTATGCAAGGAAGAGGCAAGGTCTGGACTTCACTTGTTGTTCCCACAACGTGAGGAGAGTAGCTGGATATTTAACGAGACTTATGGATATGGTTCGAGACAACATTGATATCGTCAGCATGATTACCTCAGTGAATTCGAGCAAGGAAATAAGAAATGCGTTAGTTAATTTTGAAGAGGAGATAGACTGTAGAGAGCAAACGTTTTCGTGGAATGAGTTTATGATGCTTGTTGTTATCGCAGGAGAACTCTTAGCCATTGCTTCAGCTAGCGAAGAGCGCTCGGAGCCTGTTATGGAGTTGTGTTCCACCGCAGCAGATGAACTCTGTCCACGAATGATAGAATTGGGAAGTTGGGTAAGTTAAATGTATTGAATTAATATCTATTGCTTTTCAGTCAGTTAATGCTTTATAGCCAATAAATACAGTAAACCCCTTATCTTACTCCAGAAGTTCTTCAGTTCTCTTTGATTGGTACTGATCTAGTAGACCGGAGGGAATATAAACGAAAGCGGAAGTTGCCGAGCTTCTACAAAAACAAAATAAATCATACAATTTACGCTGTAAAGGAGTTTGCATTTCAATCCAAAGTAGAGATATACTTATTTTATTTCTTAAACTCAGTTGAAAAACGAGGCCATGCATACATGTCAATTCCTTGCCGTTTAAACTTGAATTATGCGAAAGAGCGACAGGACAATTGTCATTAGTATATACACACTCAGTGATCTTGGTGATTTAAGCAATCTGATTGGTTCGCTATCTCGGACTATTCAACAATATTCACCTCCTAGCGAGTGGATAATGTGTGAGCTCGGTGTTTTTCCCGTTTTTTTTAGAGAACGATCTTTTAAAAGTCGACAAAATCCTAGGGCTGACTTTTTTTAAGGCAAGAAAAGACTTGGAAGGATTCAATACGGCGTTTTTCAATTTACTGTAGCAGGAGTTTTGTGCTCGATGGATTGTTTACAACTCCCGTGTATTCGCGTAGAAGAAGCCGTTTCGTGAACTCAGCGTTTTCTAAGAAGAAAATTTTGGCTCAAAAATCGAAGTTTATTTATGACAAACAAATTTAAAAGGAAATGTTTGCAGAAATTCTACATTTCAAGTAAACAGGAAAAAGAATGATACAGGAAGACGACCTCTTACCTCGAGCAACCGAGCCGCCATTTTTGTCAGCACTTCATGCGAAGAACGACACAACATGCCCTTTTGGCTATAAACTTGGCGAGTCAACAGAAAACAACACAGCTCTACTTTTTTTCTCAGGTAAGGAAACAGTTCAAACTTTTAGCGATTCCATTGAAGCCATTACGCTGTTGTTTGCGAAATGAGTAAACTTGTGAATTGCCATGTTTGAAAATTCTGCAAAGATCTATTTTTAAACTTACGCGTGATTTGATCTGTCAATCAAATCCTACTTTTGAATGGTTTCCTTTCTGATTTTGTTGAGATCACTTCGTGTGTATATACTAAAACAATTATTCTTCTCGATCTCGGTGAATAGTGGCTTTGGGAATATTTACCTCGCCGCTCTCGCGGCTCGGTAAATATTTTGCCACTATTCACCTCGATTTCAAAGAATAATTGTTAAATATTCAATATCAAAGGCACAAAATACTGTCAGTAACTGTCTCCTCTCAGGTAGAACGTTTCTGGAAGTGAAGCTTAATAGATAGGTACTGACGAGCATGTTTTCTTGCAACTTCACACAGTAATTTTCAAGGAGTTATAATAACTCCTCTAGTGGGGCTAATTTAACTCCTTACAGTGGAGTTATTTTTTGGGGAGTTATTTTAACTCCAAAAAGGAGTTTAAAGAACTGTTTTTCAGGAGTAAAAGTGACCCCAGATATTGAGGAGTCAAAATAACCCCAAAAAAGGAGTTATCCTGTACCTAAAATTTTTACTCCATTTTTGGAGTTATAATAACTCCCTAAAAATTACGGTGCAGGAGCCTGTATTGCTGGAGCCGATTTAATTTGGAATTGATTGTCAGTCTTCACCCTAGCTAGCTTTCGAATACTGCGTTTAAGTAATTTTGGACTTGAATTTGTTTTGCAGAAAGAGTTTTGCGACCAAGTGAAGAATAGGTATAACTCGCTTCACCATCGACGACATTTGGAGTCCAACCCTAGCTTGTCCGTGCAAAGACAGAGAGCGGAAATTGTTCAACGTCTTTCAGATACAATCTTCTTTACAGTGGATGGTTAATTTTTAGAAACCAGTAAGCGAAGTACGAGATGATACTATAGCGAAGTACGAGATGATACTACATATACAACGAAGTACGAGATGATACTATAGCGAACTACGAGATGATACTACAGCGAAGTACGAGATGATACTACATATACAGCGAAGTACGAGATGATACTATAGCGAAGTATGAGATGATACTACATATACAGCGAAGTACGAGATGATACTACATATACAGCGAAGTACGAGATGATACTACAGCGAAGTACGAGATGATACTACATATACAGCGAAGTACGAGATGATGCTACAGCGAAGTACGAGATGATACTACATATAGAGCGAAGTACGAGATGATACTATAGCGAAGTATGAGATGATACTACATATAGAGCGAAGTACGAGATGATACTATAGCGAAGTATGAGATGATACTACATATAGAGCGAAGTACGAGATGATACTATAGCGAAGTATGAGATGATACTACAACGAAGTACGAGATGATACTACATATAGAGCGAAGTACGAGATGATACTATAGCGAAGTATGAGATGATACTACAGCGAAGTACGAGATGATACTATAGCGAAGTATGAGATGATACTACATATACAGCGAAGTACGAGATGATACTACATATACAGCGAAGTACGAGATGATACTACAGCGAGGTACGAGATGATACTACATATAGAGCGAAGTACGAGATGATACTATAGCGAAGTATGAGATGATACTACATATAGAGCGAAGTACGAGATGATACTATAGCGAAGTATGAGATGATACTACAACGAAGTACGAGATGATACTACATATAGAGCGAAGTACGAGATGATGCTATAGCGAAGTATGAGATGATACTACAGCGAAGTACGAGATGATACTACATATAGAGCGAAGTACGAGATGATACTATAGCGAAGTACGAGATGATACTACAGCGAAGTACGGGATGATACTACATATAGAGCGAAGTACGAGATGATACTATAGCGAAGTATGAGATGATACTACATATACAGCGAAGTACGAGATGATACTATAGCGAAGTACGAGATGATACTACAGCGAAGTATGAGATGATACTAGAGCGAAGTACGAGATGATACGACAGCGAAGTACGAGATGATACGGAATTTTTAGAAACCAGACAGCGAAGTACGAGACGATACGGAGTTTTTAGAAACCAGACAGCGAAGTACGAGATGATACGGAATTTTTAGAAACCAGACAGTGAAGTAGGAAATGATACGGAACTTTTATAAACCAGACAGCGAAGTACAGAATGATCCGGATTTTTTATAAACCAGACAGCGAAGTACGGAATGTTACAGAATTTATATAAACCAGAAAATACCCCAAAAAATCGAAAAACATTACTGCTGAACGCGCGGAAGATGTAATTTTCCAATCTAAGTACATTTGATCCGAGGTTTTCGTACACTGATGATAATACTGTTACTAGGTGAACTCAGCTTTTACTGAGTAATAGGATGACTGAATTCGAATAGGGTATGATGCAAGAATGCAGCGTGATCGAGTATTTAGCGTTTGAATTAGTTATGAGGTATGCAGTATGAAGTATAAATCCTTGTTCTGAATGGTAATATTGCAGGGGTGAAGAAAATTTTTAAGTTGAAAAGGATTGGAAAATTATGACCTCAAAGCGTTCAGAAGCAATTATGAAAAAAAATATGAAGAAAAATGAAATTAACAGTCAAACCCAAGTACAACAAGAGAAGTTACAATTAAGGAATAAACACAACAACTGCAAATCTTTGGCGGCTTAGATTTGCACAACATGGTATACACCTAACCAAAAAAACAAATAAACAAAACCAGGATTGTCGTTAGTATAAAATTGCTCTAAGAGCAGATGCAGTCAATAAAGGATGTGACGATGATTTTCAAGTGTCTTTGTTGTTTGTCATTACACTTGTAAATCGCCTTCATGCTTCAGTGTTAGCAAAAATGCTAGTATAAAGTCATGACTCTGTATGCTAAGAGAAAGCTCTCTACTCGAACTCTGGTCTCGGGGTAGGTAAGATTTGCGGAAATATTTACTTTCCTTCTCACATTCTCAACGCAAGAAAAGGGCTTCCAGGTGCAGCGAACTAGGCTACCGGCGAGAAGCAAGTGACGAAGCGAGCCCTGATAAACAAGCGAGTCTCTCCGATCCCGATCCCTTTTTTCATTACATTATTATTCATCCAAAGAGATTTTAAAAACAATATTATATCCAACTTTGCCCCCGAAAGGAAGGGGGAGTTCCGAATATTGTTGGTATACAGCTATTTCGAGAAAGGTTGTCGGAAAAAGTGCACGAGACAAGCCCGATAGGTATTTTTTAGGTTTTGAGCTCACTGTTCTTCAAAGAAATTTGAAAAAATGGTACGAGAGGCCGTGGAAGTATGAGTTTGGGAGTGCTAAACGAAAACAAGAAAGGTAGGTTCGACAGCTACATAACAGTGTCGGGAGAAGTGTATTGATCATATCCCATATTACCTTTCGGGATTGTCGCGGGCCCTTTTTTTCCGACCACCTTTCTCGAAATAGCTGTATAATAAGAGACGCGAAGAATTTTGCACCGACCTTGCATGAGGATCGAGGGAGGGGGGGGGGGGGGGGGAGTAGTTCTTTTAGTATTTGCTTGAATTGCGAATCCCTATAGGTCTTTTAATTCTGCGCGCGGCCTATTCGTTTCGGGTCTCTTGGTCCAAGCGAGTTTTGTTTCCGGGCCGCTTATCTTAAATACGTCACCGAAATGCATTGACCAAGAAGGCCTGCGGTCTAATTGCGGCCTGCGTCATCGTATTGCCCTAATTTGGTGCTGATTATGATTCACGGGTATATAACAGCTAAATTTCGCGTCCGTCAACACAGATTATATGCAGCATCGCCTTATTTATGTCAGCGAGCACTGTGACGGAACTTGTTAGTGACGAACTGAGACATGAATATAAAGCTACTCTTTTGCAGATTAAGAAACATTTAACAAACGACCAGCAAGAAGAACTTTGCTTTTACTACACAGCCGGCCTTACCCCTGAGGAAACTACGGGAATCCTGAAGCTCTTTCGTTCATTAGAGAATCTCCGAAAGATTTCATGGGAGGACGTGGGTTTCCTTAAAAAAGGTTTACATGCAGTATCGAGACTGGATCTTGCCGAAATATTAACTAGATTTGAAAACAAGAGGGATCTAACAGAACTTGTATGTACGTATGCAGGAATGAAGCAAGGTTTTAGAGCGAATTGTGGCTCTGAATCGGTGGAACAGGCAGCAAAGTATCTCGTTAAAATGGTGTCGGGGAGACTTCGGGTTCCAGATGGCACAAAGACCAAAAATGTTCCAGACGATTTCCGTGAAGAAATCGAACCTGATCCATATACCCAACTGACTTGGTTAGTTGTTAGAGCTGGAGAAATCGTCGCTGATTCCTTAGCGGGCGAAGACGGACGACAACTTAAGACGGAGTTTACTAACTGGTATTGGATTGAAGTGGAGGAGCTTTGCTGTCAGATGCGGAGACATAAAATAAGTTGGGTGAGTTGCCTCAATTACATTCGTCTTCAATAATCTTAGTCTGTGTTCAACCGCCCTCTTTTGAAGGTAGGGGGCGGCTGAACACAGGCCGTCACGGTGTTTGCCCCTTTCGGAAAGAGACTAAAATATCGAATTTTATGATATTACTGGTGAAATTTGTTAGGATCTTTCGCGAACGGAGTAAAGCCTGACGTAAATAAAATCCCTGCTATCGAATCGGGTTCGAAGTAGATAGGCAAGCTGAATTAGGCTTCTAGTTTGTTTGGGTCGGAGTCACAAACCAGGCGATTTTTATGGCTGGATGTGTGAGAACAGAAATTTATAGCTTTAGAAACTCTACATTCACAATAAAAAGACTAAATATTGAAGCACCCTAGGAATAACAGGTGACCTCACCTTGCTTCTTCTTTGATGTCATTGGCTCAAAAGAATCAGGTGATCTTTAAATGAAAGAAAGGAAAACGTGGCAATGTTCACACTATACAAGATTTCTTTTCGTGGCGTATCCTGTATTAAAAGTATGAACAGCAACAGCCCCGGGTGGCACAAGTCGTTCACATACATCGAACATCGTGCCGGCGCGGTTGGCTAAGAGCGACGGAGTAGGAGTAGTAAGCGGAGTAGAAAAAGCGCTTGTGACCTAGTGAAAATCAAAAATCAGATTCGCAAGCGCAATCATAAGCGCGGCGGAATCGGAGTCAGAAGAATCAGAACGTTTCCATTTTCTTCCGACTCCGCTTATGACTCCGTCGTTTACGAGCTAGTGAAAACCAGATTGTCGGAAGCAAAAGCGGAAGGATAAACCAATCAGAATGCACGTTCCCGCGCTTTGTGATTGGTTTAGTTCATCCACTTCTGCTTGTGACTCTGACAACCTAGTTTTCACTTAATCGTAAACGTCGGAGTCGTAAACGGAATGTTTTCGCTATTGTTTGCACTAGACCTCTGTCTCAGTGGGTTCCAGTCCTCGCTCCTACTTATTTACTTCAGTGACAGGCCGAATAGCTGTTCACACTGCACGGCACAAAACCTGTCCGGCGATATGTAATGCTCACTTTCAAGACCACAGAGGCGGAGCTTCGCTCTGTTACAGAAATCGCGCCGAAATCACCGTTCTTGTGTGAGCAATCAAAGAGGTCTTCGCGAGATAAGAGTGGTTTTGCTGCATTGGTTGACCGTGTAGTCGCCAATGCAACTCCGTGGTACCATGATTATTTCTTGGAGGATTAAAATGTACTGTACTGTACTGTACTGTACTGTACTGTACTGTACAGAAGCACTATCCGATATGATTTTAGTGGCGGCGCAAAAGCTATCCGGCCTGTATAGTTTAACGTAGCCTAAATTAAACTGAACAACGCTTGCATTACCGCCCATATCGTATCTGTGGTTAATATCTGTGGCGCCACCTGACGAATCTAGAGTCCAGACCCAACCACTCTCACCCTCCACCACCACATCTCATCGAGTGCATAATTTCAAAGGTTTTCTGTTCGTTAATTAAGATATACGAGGTCTCTTATATTTGTGATTACTATATTTTGTAGGAAAATTTCTGCGACCACGTCAAAGAGCGGTACAGAACAGCTTACCATCAACCCACCTCTGCAGATGGTAGAAGCCGCTTCGAGAAGGATAAAATAGCTTAAACGACCGACACAAGTGATTCTATCAATCCTTTGCCTATGAGACCAGGAATTATATGATACTACGCTATAATTAGCAGTAATACTTACTCCCAAGAGGGAAATCCAATCCTCGTTACATCCCCTCTCATGGACTGCTACCTTGCTGTGGTGGAGGGGCTTGTGTGTCTCTGTGATCCTGCGAACTCAGCCGGCAGAGGCCTAGCCTCTGGCAGGTGCAACCAAGCCGGAAAGATCAATGGGGAGAGACCAGACAAAAGGGCAGCCAAAAAAAAGGAACACTGATTAAAACATTTCTTTAAACTTGTATCTTGAAATAACTCACTCGGTTAAAAATTGAGACGCTGTTTGGCCGTGTACTGTTCAACCGTTTTTTAAAAGCAACCCATTTTATTGTTCGACAAGGCGAACCCATTTTCTCAACGAAATCTTTTTCCCCTTTTTTTTCTTTTGCATTTATATCTTTTTTGTGCATTACCGCTTTTTTCTAAAATATAGACACCATAAACGCGCAATGCAGTTGCATGAAAAATAGACACGATTTATTTTTCATAAGCAGTAATAAATCAGTCTACAGAAAAAATAACAAATAAAAACCGCCATGGAAATACTCTTATGACGCTTTCATCTGAATAGTGTTTATCTATGGTTGTCGGCGTTCAATATTCTCTCTGGTTAGTGTGTATCATGGTTTATTTCATTTTAGGATTTTATTTGTTTCTCGGATATACTAGCCTAATTTGAGCTACTCTGAAATTCGAGATGAAATAAAGTTTCATGTATGTATGTATGTACTAGAACACTTTTTGATCAAGGCATCGTGTACTCGACCATTCATCCCCTAGTAAGGGGATCCAATCTTATTTATTAACCCAATCTCTCAACCTTGTGATTGTTGACATCTTAAAAATAAAGGTTTTTTCGGTTAAAAGCTTCCCCACCTTTCTTAGCATTAAACAATTCGTCCGCCAATCTCTAACTGCGATAGATAATAATGATAACTGCGGCAAACTGATCCCTCATCACGTATTGGGCTATTGGGCCTCCGTTCAATCCGCTATTCCAGGCAGACGTGCACGTTTAATGAAACGTACTACTCTGTAGCCTGTCCCAGTGGTTTGATTATTGCTGGATCGATGCTGAAGGAAAAGGAACCCCCAAACTAACCAGTCCTAAAATCGGATGTTAAGTTTTTTTAATCACATTTTGACCTTTGGGCCTAACTTTCAAAGTCTTTTGTTGGAGGTTACTTAAACGTTTTTATGGAGTTTGATTAATTTGTTAAACATTTGGGCACTCTGTGAATTCAAAGGATGATTACGTCACGTTAAAATGACCTTAGTACGTCACGTGAGCATATGTAACAAAGGCAATTTTGAACTACTGGGAAACCTGTAACTGCCATTGTCATGCCTTTGATGTTAAAATCTCAGTCGAGATAACGAAGGAGGTGATTGTGGAAAGGAGGTCACAATTCTCCACCTTCCGATCCAAGACAAATTGCCGGGTCGAGGAATAGGTCTGAGAATTAATGAATGCTCAGCCAACAGGCAATATCTTTCGTAACACATGTTCGTTATATACTTTTTGTTTTGTTCTCCTTTTTTTAGCCGGGAGAAAATTTAAAAAATGTCCTTAAATTATGTTGGTTTAAAAATATCACTATTCACTTAAATCGGAATAGAACCTCGTCGATTAACCAGGAAAAACTGCCGAAATCCTGCGGACAGGCTGGCACCCCTCCCCAGTAACTCCGCCTCTCCGATTATATCCAGTGGCTCAGCCCTTTGACCACCCAACATGTTGCATGCACCGATGAACCACTGTCCCGCCTTCTACACTCCTTTGATCACAAAAGATACAAGGGATGTACCACAACTCTGTTTCATGTATCTCGTACGCGTGACTTGGATGGTAAGAGTCATTCATCAAAGGCAATGAAAGCTGCGGTATCGTCGCCCTCCCGCGGCTCACCTCTTCTGTTCATGTTCCTTTGGATGCTGTTTTTAACCAAATATGTTAAAATAATGTAACAGGATGAATAAAAGTTTGCTCATAAAGAGATTTTCTGTGAAAAATCTAGGATCGAATGAAACACTAGCCAAGATTGAAGCGGATTTCTAGATGTATCCGACGCGTACATTTGATTTCGGCAAAAGTAGTGTCCAGGTCAGCGTGGTCCCATAGCTAGTAATATCACTGCTTCGAGCCCGGGCGGGCTACTCCCCCGAATTTTGGATAGGGGTGTGCCGCGAAGGTTCGTGAACCCTAACCCTATTTAAGGACTAAGAAAGTGAAAGCTGATACCCTTTTTAAGGCCCAAAGCCGAAAAATGACGCCCTATTCAAGGAAAAAACAAAATTCTTAATAACACTGGTAATAGTTGACACTACAGCTGCCCCCGCTCTGTATATAGTATTCTTGCTCCTTGTGTAGCTCTTTGAAATATACCGATTCGTAATAAATGAAGATGTTCACACATATTCCATACAACAGGTGAGATAAATACAGGAAATAAACGCAAGGTTCCATGCACAGATTGGGTTCGATTTACACAGCTTTGATCAAAACATTCTCAGTTTCGAGAATAGTTTTTCTAAACCATAAGAAAAGAATAAGAAGTTTAATTTTTCGCTATTTCTATTTCACTTTTTACATTTAGTTCATTTCATTTGCCGAAAAGTAAGCCTTAGAAATTAAAAGGACGTTTGATCAATTTACGCTAGCGCATTCTAGTCTTATTTTAAATTTTATAGCAGAAGGACATCTGTGAGCAAGGAATAAGTCAGCACAGAATTTGATGGTCGGCAAATTTCCCCGAATTTCTGTAATCGTCCATCGTTCTGCTAGTGATAAGCTAGCCGTTGAATCATTCACTCGTCTTGCTTGTTTTGGGCCGAGTCTTATTGCGGTCAAAGAGAGAGAAAGAGTGTCTGGCAAGGTTCAGCTGAAGGTTTCCAATCAAAGATTTGTGAACTCGTGTCTGGCAAACTCACTTAGTGTTAAAATATACACTGTTCTAAGCACCTTATAACTTCATCTGCGCTTAACGAGTGTCTTTTGGTCCATAACTTTCATAACAACTGTTCCACAGAATGTCACTGATAACTCGTAACGCAAAAGAGTATCGAAGTATGACTGCACAATTTAATGTCACAAAATCTACCTATTGTAAGCTGTTCCTTTGGGATTTTTCCATTTCGTACTTGCGGGCGCAAACAATAGAAACGTCATCATTACCTACCGATTCCTCGCGGCCCCTATTCAAACAAATGGAGATTTTTTCTATATTGACTGTCTGACTGTATTTTTCAACTGTAAGTACTTTCTTTAATATACGCGCGAGTTACTAGAGTGCCTCCTCGGGATTTCGCCTTCTGGGCGAAATCCCTGCGGGGGCAATGAAAAGGAAAACTTTATTTCTTCTCTGTAACATTGGATGTATAGCATCAAGCATAAAATACTAGAATAATAGAATAATAATATGCAATCATAACCATGATACATCTTTCAATACTGTTTCTTTACTGCTATTACTTTGTTATAGAACTGCAACAAGTACAATAATCATGTAAGATCTCTGTACAAATAAGATCGTTAACAATATCCGGCGGTATTTACCCGCTTACGGCTATTAAACCTGTGTTGCAAAAGCATTTTGTTAATACTTAAACGGATACATCAAGTTTAAAAAAAAAAAACAGTTCGTTTAGGCGGGCGTTTTCACACCCCAGTATTAGATAATACAATGAAGCTACCCTATCTAAGGACCACACCAGGGACACAGAAACAAAAGGGTCAAAAAAGATACCCTATTTGAGGACCGAGAACCTCAAAAACCATACCCTATTCCGCGGCACGTAACTATATTGCCCATATATGGGAGTACCCCCCGCCCCCCATCTCGGGCCTCGTGTCTCTCCTTCCGCTTTGTGATGGCTCAACGCTTTATCACGTGATAATCGAAAAGTGGGGCAGTATTTAGCAACCTTACGTCATTGCATTGCCCAAATTTGGTTGCAATTAAATTTCCAGGGTATAAAGGAAGAGGAAAGGCTTTCATTTTGGGGGTCCGCCATAATGGCAACATCACAATCATCGACCGTTTTTACCAACGAACTTGGACGACAGGAATATGAATACAGAAAAGTTCTTCTTGCGATCGACAGCAATTTGACTGAGGTTCAGAAAAAAAAACTTCGCTTCTACTTCCCTACCAAATGCGCTGAAGGTAATGAAACCCTGGAACTTTTCCAATCATTAGAAGATGACAAAACGATATCTTGGGAAGACGTGTGTTTACTAAAGGACGTTTTGGGTGCAGTAGAGCGATTGGACCTTGTCGATAACTTGACTGAATTTGAAAACAAGAGAGATCTGTTTACTCTCGTATATATGTATGCAAGAAAACGGCAGGGCTTTGAGGAATCTTCTAGTTACCTCAGTTCAGTCGAACGGGCAGCTGCGTATCTAACAAGGACGACAGCGAACGGAATTTCTCCAGACGGTACCTTAAAATCATTGCTGGAATCGAAAAAGAGTATCAAGAAAGTCATAGGCGAGTTCGATGCGGTAATCGAACACGAGCGTCTGGATCCTTTGAATCAGCTTACACTTACAGTTGTTATTGCTGGAGAAACTGTCGCTGAAGCCATTAGAATGAGCGAAGAACGTCGTCTTACGTCTGAAGACATCATTAAAATGTGTAGGAGCGTCGCTGATGAGCTTTACTGTCGAATGCGAAAACAGGGGATGACGTGGGTAAGTTCGCAAACAGATATCGTTATTTTCTTTGTCTGTAGCCGAGAATAACGGGAAATCGTTTCAAGTTAATTCAGACGGCATATTTTATAGAAAATGACCTCAGTTTATGTCCCCAGTGTTAGTGATATCATGCATGTATCCCTCTTGAAAACAATCATAATGCAAATTATTATTAATTCAAACTATCTCCCCATTTCTGATTGGCTTGATTGCCCGGCTAATTCTTCATAACCAGATGGTGCTAACAAAATTTGGAAGATGTTTGCAATTATTTCATCCGTGTTTTGGTAGTGCAGAACTCTAGAAAATGTCGAAAGAGTTGTGTTACATGCGAAGACGGAATAGAATACTAGCAAAAAAAAAAATAAAACAAGGGAGAGCGAGGGGACAGCCTCTCATTCTTTCTAACTCTTGCTCTTGTTATAGGAACAAATCGAAAAAAATATCAGAGTGGATTGACCGACCACTTTTTGAGAAATACCTGCGAGAACATAACACCAGATCATATTTTGAAACTGCCTAGTAACGGGCAAATGTTTTGAAGAAATGATTAGAATGTTTGGAACGTGGAAATATTGTAAATGAAGAACAATTGCAAGTCAACAACAGACACAATTGTCATTTGATTGTTGTTATGAGGAATTATACAGATTTCGCGAGAGTGTAATTGCACCCTTTTCAATCTGCGTAATTCTTCGTATCATATTGTAAGCGCGGTCATTGAAATAACTGTAAAACATAATCCAGTTGGTTCAGTATGGTTGAGAAGAAACGGGACTTGCGCTGAAATCCATGAAGTCCCTTTCTCTTTTTGTCTGAGTTCTACCAGCTTTCAATCGCATCGAGACTTTAAAGTAAATTTTAAAAACTCTGGTAGAAGGTGCCTTACCAAAATATTTTGAAAACCTTGTGGACTTGGTAATCCCAAACCAGTAACAGTGAACTTGATGCTTCATTTAACGGAATGAAATGCAGCTTATTATTAACCTAATTAGAAGATTTATTTATATGTTTAACTTATAGACTAAATAGTGCCGCGTATAATTTGTTCACAACTACACAAAAATCAGATCAGGACCCATTACGGACAACTTACCAAACAACTTTTCCAATCAGTTGTTTACAACCCTTCCAATCAGATTCGCGCGTCGTTACCAAATCCGTACAGCAGACTCACATACTTTAAGAAGACTGAAGAGTTTCCATCCACCCATAATTACTGCGCTTTTCACAAACATGCGAACTCTAAAGTTCAAAAGCCGCCTTCACAATTGCGTTTTTCGCTGCCGTCAATCATAATTACGATCACAGCAACGAACCTTGAAACACAGAAACTCACAAAACGGATGGAGACCTTTTGAACCCGTTAAAATAAAGTTTTGTTTCATAAGAGGTCCGTTAAGATGATTGACGGCAGCGAAAAACGCAATCGTCAGTTGGCTTTTGAACTTCAGAATTCGCATGTTTGTGAAAAGCGCAGTAAAACTAAGAGATTTGTGGAAACTTTAATTCAGTATTAAGAGTAGCTCCATGGCAATGTTTTCGTGATTTCATTATTAATAATAGATTTGTCGTTGTTACTAAGGAATGATGTTCTTAACCAAGGATAGTCGTAAAATTAATTCCTTTTTGTAAAGCGACTCATAATACTATAAATGCTTCTGATAAAACACTGTGTATTGTTTTCTCTTCTCTTCTATTTTATTGTGCATTTTTTAAAAACTGCTTAATAATAATGTACGTTGATGGGAGGCAAACGTAAAACTAAGTATAAAAAGGTTTATGAATTTATCTTTTCAGGAACTTTTCTGTGAATATATAGAGGACAGATACAAATCGGTCTTCCCTCAACAGGACTCAGTGTCTGCTGAAGACATCGCCGACGTGGTTCACCGGCTGCTGAAGACGTCTTTGTTCATATAAAACGTATCTCACCGTATTTACTCGTTTCCAAAACGCCGTTTATTCGAGGGTAGCCTTTATTTCAAAATCACCTTTCTGACCTTCACTAACAACAATCATGGTAAATCATTGTAAAACAGAGTTGATGGTCTGAGCGGTGTAGATTACTGCGTTGTACCGAGCCCTTTCTTATAATCCTCAAATAACGCCACATTCGTCGGATAGGGTGAGCGTTTAAGCGAGGTCGGCGTTTCTTGACAATTTTGCTTCGATATGCGTAGTTTGATCGAGTAAATACGGTACACACGTTTCTTATTATTATTATTATTATTACCATTATTATTATTATTATCTTGCAACTCCGCCAGGATTGACAATCGTAAATGCTGGATTGAGCCTTTCCGACCTCGTCTTCGAACAAGCGTCCCTCTTCAATTTAGCGCTCCATCTCGACTTGAAAGATAAAATGAGCTCCCCAGGGGCGCGTTTCTCGAAAGTCCCGATAATTAACGGGCCCGTAGAGCTGTTGTTGTTTACATGCAAGATAGAGTTTTCAATAGTTTTGCATCTAACATGATAAAGCTATCAGTTTATGAAACAAAATGGAGCAGTTAACTAACCAGAACCCGCGCTCTTATTCTTTGTATTTCGTTTTGAAAATTTGATTTCGGGCCCGAAATGTTATCGGGACTTACGAGAAACGGACCCCAAGGCAGGGTTACATTCGTTTGTGGGGAAGGATGAAAGACGAGCTCCCCTAAAAACGCCTGCGTGGGAGGCTAATTCGAGCATTAACGATAAATATCTTGCTGGTCCCAAGCCCAGGTAAAAGGAGGAGGGGATTGAGTCATTATTACCTGATACTGAAACCTGATATCAGCTAAGAAAAAAATATATAACTGAAATTGAAAACAGGAAAAAAGGGAAAAAAAAATCAAATAAAACAACTAAACAAGACAAGTCAACAAGAAAAAAAGGAAAAATCGAAAAAATAGTAAAAACAAGAGAAAAGAAAGAAAATAACAAACAAGCAAAAGATCAGAATAATACTCATTCAAAAGAAACAAAGAAACAGGAAAACAAACGACTTATATAGCGGAACAACAACAACAAACCCAATTAAACAATACCATGACTATGGCGGACCCCTCATATGTCATAAATCAAAGCCCCCAAATGGACGTGTTTTCTGGAATTAAAGAGTTGTGAAACATCATTTCTCAATAAAGGATATAACTCGTGTCTTAAAATTGCCTGCACTTATTGTTGTTAATATTCTTGGAGAATGTAGTCAAAATAAAAAATATTGGATTTATATGCGCAAGCCAACATGCGCAGAAGGTCACCACCTTTTATTTGGCAAGCATCCATGTCACTCGTAGTTCTATCCCCATTCTCCCACTCGTTATCTCCATCGCTGCCTGCGGAGGAGGCCATTGTAACCCATGGCAATGAGAGAGAATGAACCGCCAGTCTCTTGAGTTAAACTCCTCGAGGGCTAAGCATTAAGAGTGATCAATAAAAAGATACCTTTTTTCATTAACAAAGTGGCTACTGTTGATTAGCCGTTTGTCTTATTTGTTATGTTAAAGTTAGGGTATAACAGGTCAGTCATGCATTCGTCTGGTCTCCAACGTCAGCTCTGAACGACAGCTGTTATTATATCTACAATTATGTTTTTATCCAAGCTGACTGAACCCGAGGTTCAGAATTCATGTCAACGATTTAAAGGCGTCGGGGCAGAGTTGTGGCAAACAAAAAATATACTGAATCACTAGCTCAAGTTCAGAATCGATGCGCACATCCATGCATGACTGACACATTGACCGACCAACGTCACCCCATTGCCCATTTTTGGTGTTACTTATAATTCAGTGAATGTATATTAATATTTCAATTCGTGTTCCCTGTCTGCTGATAAGGCCATCATGTCTACGTTGAATTTAAACGCCATGACCGAAAAGCTTAAACTCGGGTATAGATCTGCTCTCCTTCAAATATCGCACAAGCTGAAAAAGTTTCAGACAGAAGAACTTCTCTTTTATTACGACGAGGTTATCGAAAAGGAAGACACCGAGCCTTTGGCACTCTTCAGGTCGTTAGAATACGCAGGGAAACTTTCATGGAAAGATGTCAGCTTCCTCAAAGAAGGGTTGCTTTTAGTTCAAAGATTGGATCTTGCGAAGGACTTGACTGAATTTGAAGTCAACAGAAACTTCGCAGTTCTCCTTCACTTATATGGGAAAATGAGACAAAGTTCGCAATGGTCTTATTCTTCCTTCGAATCAGTGGTAAAGGTAGCTAATCATCTGACGTTTCTCATGATGGCTATTTCCGAAGATGAATACGATGTCAGCGACACCATTAAAAAGTTCATGGAGACGGGAAAAGAGTTCAAGAGTGTACTAAACGATTTCGAAGAGGAAACTGAACGGGAGCTGTCTGAACCATGGAGTAAACTGACTTTGTTGTTCTTAGTTTCTGGAGAATTAATCACCGCGAACATGTTAAAAGAAGCGGAACATGGTGGAAAGCCAAACGCCCCTGACTTGTGTTTCACCGCAGCTAAGAAGCTCTCTTCTCGGATGTTTAACCTTGGAATGAATTGGGTAAGCATAACTTAAGGCTACGATAAATGCATTTTTCGTTCAGCAACGTACATGAGAAGGATTGTATTTCTTGAATTGATGTCATACGACCCTTTCGAGTAGAAATCAACAGCAGTCAATCGAATGAGTATTGCATTGAGTTTCCGTATTCAGTTTTGACAAACACGTTGTCAGTGGCTAGAAGGCTGGTCTGTAAAATGTTCTGTTGAAAATTATCCATTTTAGGTTTACAAACAGTGTTACTTTTATCTGTAAACTGTGCCATGACGACAAGGGAACAGTCTAGGCATATGCACTTTGAAATTTAGAGTCGATCTCTTGGGCTAGCACGAACTGGGGCACCCCAAGGCACTAGCGTACTTTTTTTCCCAAATTAATTTTACGGCACTATCGCGTTATATAATTGGATTTAACTTAATATAAAAGATGCGAATCTAAAATTACCCTTAACTTCAAAGAAAACACCAACTGAGGGTAACCGTTTTTCAGTATTGCTTTCTTAACTTTTGGACGGGCGAATACATGACTCTCTTAAAAATGGCGGACCCTTTGTCTCCTCAAACGATGCAAAGAATTTACTATTCAAAAGCTATAGAAATTGTCCAAATACAACCTTTTAGTATCCTTTGAGTACAGGGCAAGTACAGCTTAGGTGACTGATGTTTATCGATATTCCAATGCAAAGCTTCCTTTACTTGGTAAGTCACGACAAGCCACGGGATACTCTCACAATTTACTCGCTTACAGTTCGTGTCCCAACTGCTTCCAATAGTTAAGTTGCGCTCTTTTTTCGACAAACAAGGCTTGCTTTAGTCGGTTAGCTTTATATCGTTTTAAAAGCCATAAAAAGATGTCTGAACGAGTAAACGCGCAGTTGGACTGACAGATTCGAAGGCAGTAAACCCTGACGCGAGTCATGATCTTATCAGTGTAAAACCAACTAGGTACAACTATTTTTCCTTCAAGCGAAAGAAAAATGCCTTTTTTGACATCTTAAAGCTTAAATTGTGACAAACAATTTAGAATGCAGTATATTTGCGTCCATATTATTCACGGTTTTTCATCACATGTTTAGACTAGAAGGCACCTTTTGGCCTTGCATTCTAGCAAAGGTTGTGTAGATTGGTGAAGAAGGCATATTTCTATCAAAGTTAGCATAGCCTGCCGATTTTGAAGGCAAACAAAAATCAGTTTGCGATTTTATATTGAAAAGGTTTAGCAGAGAAAGAGTTAAAGTTGTCAACATAAAATACTATTCGAGTTCTGGAAGCTTGGTAGCCTCCCCGCAACATGGCATGAGTAATCGGACTGCAGGGGGTTTTGGGTAACAAAAAGTCTGCTTCGTTTAATATACCTTTAATCTTTAGTCTTTAAATTCGTGTTTTTGGCGATTGTTAAAAAGTAAAAAATCCTTGCGAAATTTAATACCCATAAAGAAAATTCAAATCCGCCGAAAAAAATGGTTAACATGTAACAATAACAATATATACAGGAAGTATATCGACAAATCACACGTTTACTGGTAAGTTCCATTTCGTATCTTCTCACGGTGGTGAAATAAAGTAGTACGTCAATTTGGAAAAATTCCCAGTTTACCTTAAAAGTTAATTTTTGAAATATGCGGTTTTGCTCCCTTCTGTTTATATACAGGTCAGACTTTTTGAAAACTAAAATGAAGTTGAGAAACTTGCCAAGACCCTTGAATCGAGAAATTAAATGCCCTTTTTTCATAATTATTTGCCTACTGAAATCGCCAAAATAATACCCCGCGAAATACTGTCTCACAACAATCGCGAAATTAAGTACCGCCGGAAATCAAGCACCAATAAGTTAACAAATATTTTAGCCTGTGTACATCCGCCTCAGCCCCTCAGCCCCTCAAAATATTTTTTGAGGGAAGGAGTGGATGTTCACAGACTTCAACTATATTGGCCCAGGAGACTGGAGATATGAAAAATTAAACACCAATTCTTAAGTCTAAAGCGTTCTTCACGGGACAAAAGATGTTAGGGCTTGAACTAAAGTAGCTGAGTTCGTATACCTGTGAATAGAGACGGCTGATATATCAGTACCCTGTCTTCATCTTCTACTTCTATTATTGTTCTCCTTCTCCTCGACGACTACTCATTAATGGATGGCTTTTTAAAATTACTGAAGTGACACTGAAGACGAACCAACAAACCCTTCTTATAAATTTAAGGCAATTTTCTTTTCTTTTTTTTTTTCAAACAAAGTTTGTCACACAACAAAAAAGCCAAAAAGGGTTAGAAGATTCAGCCGTCTTTGGTACCATTGTGACTGGGTACGGAACTTGGGTTTTTGTTTAAGTCCATCTATAAAGATACTACTCTTGATAATATAATCTTTATGTTTTTTCCTTAGGATGAATTCTGCGACTATGTGGAAGAACGATACAATTTCATGCATCTTCAGAAGCATCCAGGGTCAGAAAATGGCAGCTCGAATTGGAAGAAACAGATGGCAGAGCTGGTTCAACACCTGAAACGTTCTGGTTGTTTCTTGTAAGATCAGTTCAAGTTCGGTTCTACGGTTCTACGGTTCTATAATACCATCCTTCAGCTTCTTAATTGATTTACTGATTGAGGTTTTAGTGTAGTTAGACTATAAGAGAGTACTGGATTTTTCTTGTAAAAAATACCTATATACTGACTTACCGTCTCAGACGGACGATATTTAGACACTTCAGGTAGTAACGAATATCCTCACTGTATAGCTTATAGAATATTTGCTGGACATCAACAGCACTGTTTATGAATGGATGTTCTTTGGCAAGCCCTCATTTTGTCTTGAATTATTCAGTGTGTGAGATGATGTCATCATTTAGCACCAGCATAAACAACCGATTAAAAAAAGAGAGACTTGTAAGACAGCCTCAAATTTTTAAGACCTACAACATGAAAATGAATGCTGTTGACAGGTCAGACCAGATCCTCTCTGCATTTAGCACCCGGCGGAAATGTGTGCGATGGTGGAAAACTTTGTTTTTCCACCTCATTGATATTGCTGTGGTTAACAGTTTCATTTTGTTTCAGGCACATAGGGCTAAGTATCCAGAGATCGAAAGACCGGCTGGGTATTCGCAATGTGATTTTCGCGACGAAATTGTGCGGGAAATCTGTGGCTTTGATGAGTTTGGTGACCCCCCTTCTTATAATCCAGGGAGGCAAAGGGCTCAACCCACAGAGTTTGAAACTGTGCATGTTCCCCTTTTCTCTGAACAGAAGAAAAACTGTGTCGTTTGCTATAAACAGGAAAAAGCTGAGAGAAAGGTTTACTCCTATTGTGCCGCCCCACAATGTCAGGGTAAACACATGCATGTCACCAAAGAGCGAAATTGTTCTCACATCTTTCACAGCAGGGAATATCACAGCCAATAATGTTCTTTACGTCTCTGGTGCATTGTGTTTATATAGTCTTAGATAGGATGAAAAACAAAAGAAAAAAAAAAATTCTAGCATAGTAATTGTAAAAGAGGTCTGAAACAAAATGTCCTATTTTTGTGAGATTTACTAAAGCTTGGTTTTGTTTCTTTTCAGGTAGACATATGAGTAATGGCCTGGCTACAATGAGTTCACATGCTGAGTGAATGAGACCCCCAACGTGCGTGACGATATAGTAATGATTTCATTACTGTACCTTCATGCAGAGTGGCTAATACCGGTGTTTCAAACCGGGGGGACCAGGAAAGCTTCTCATATCAACAAAGATACGAATGCTTGTCTCTTTTGTGTTGTTAACTTAACTTTATTTGCAGACTGCATTTTTTTGCAATTTTTTTATTATTTTTATTTATTTATTTTTTTTTTCAATTTCCGATTTTTTTAAAATCGGCCATTTCTGACAATTTTTTGCAAAAAGTAACAAAATCATGTCAATATGGGTTGTTCAGTGTTTAGACAGGCTCATTGAATTATTTTGACATAACCCCCACACCCTACCCCCTGAAAAAAAAAATTTGAAAAAAAAATTTTTTTCTCATTTTTCTTAAATAGAGTGGGTGTTGAAAAAAAATGTGTTAAAAATTTGTCATTTGCTTATTTTCAGGCAAATTTGGCATGCAATTAGCCTGGATTTAAAGTAACAACTTCTTTTTTAACATATCTTGTAAAGACACTTCATTTTGGACTAAATGGCGTCCATCTTGGATTTTTTGCATAAATTATGCAAATTTTCTCACAATTGAATTTTTTTTTGAAAACTGTATTGAATGTATGGAGAGAAATTAATCATTTTTATAGAGCTAATTTATCCCTCTTTCAAATGGGATGAAGCTTGAAACACTGCTGTAAATACCTGCAGAGATATTAATAAAAATATGAAAGTCGTCAATTTTCCCCTGATTTTTGCCTGAAGACAATGAGTTAAAGAAAGCAGCAGTGGATAAGAAAAAAAGAGAAATAGTCACAAGCTGTTACACCAAAGTTGACCTTACAATAAATTATAAAGTTACTGTCGGTTTTGATTATTTTTTTCTTGAAAATACTTACTAATAGTTAAATAAGGATTTTACTGTATCCCTGATAACCACACTCCATTGATCTTACCTTCTTGGCTATATTTTGTGGTTCAGATAACGTTAATTATACCCCAGTCCACGGCTATCGTGTAGTAGTGTCCAGTTAAAAGCGAAGAACACAGCTTTAATTGGTCGATTTTGTTCGTTGAAAACGGGAGCGTGGACATTTTTGAAATCTCGAAGTATTATACAAGTCGAAAACAAGTACGGTTATCCCCTTTTTTATTGCTTTAATATTTTATTAAAGATGAGAGGAAACGCCAAAGAAACGTAAAAAAAATTAAAAACTATACGGAAGAAAATTTCCTCTGAACGCAAATGTCCCATTTTCCACTGTTACAATCCGTTTTTTTATTAATCAATGTCCATTTTCCTTTCAAATGCTAAAAGCTATCGTCCGAAAACAAGTGGGGGTCGAGGTTTGGTTTTCTAGGTTATCAGTGCTGGATGAAAAGTAGGTCTAAATAATTTTTAAGATATGTTTCCATGACAACTGCTAGAAGAAATAGCACTGAGAACTGATTTAAAGTCATTGTATAATCCAAGTCTACAAAGGTGCTATTTTGGCTTTTGTCTGCTTTTTTGTCCTTTCCTTTCGAAAATAAAACCGTCAAAAAGGTGAAAACTGGTGCGAGCCACAATTACTGTCCCAGACCAGAACTAAGGGGAGACTAAAAACTAGTGCCCATGTTTCACCCAGCCCAAACACCCAGCCTTTCGTTTGCCTTTCGTTGCCTTTCGTACTGTAGCAATTCGGTCCTTGCGACGGCTAATTGCTTCTGCCAAAAACCATCATGAGCAACAAAGAAAAAGTCTGCTTTCCGTCGGAAAACAAACAAGGAGCTTGCCCTGGGGTTCTGACCGGAGACACCAGCAAATCAAGCATGGGGCTCGTGGTTCCGCAGGAGTGGTGGGGCATGAATCAGGTAATCATAGACGAAGCTGCGGACATTTCCGAAATGGGCAACTTTGTAACTCTTGTTCCCGACTTGTACCGGGAAAAGTAGCGACGGATCGAGAAACTGCGGGCCACTACGCTGCTGATTTGGATTGGCCAGGCGCAGTGCAAGATATCGCTGGGGCTGCGAAATATTTCTGAATATTTGAAGGAAAAAGGTGGGTCCATTTTAGGAACACTGCAATCTGGCTAGGCTCGATTTCCACCGTCTCCCGGGTGCGGTCTTTGATCCTCCCCGAAGAGCTCTTTCGGGGGATGAGTGTGGGCTCATTTTCCCGAACAGCGGCTGGTAATCGAGCCTACAATCTGGCCTGTTTTCCCTTTAGTTAATTTTTGAGAAGACCCAGTCCCGCGGCATACATTTAGAGATATTAAATGGAAAACATTGCATATATAATTGGATACGTAGATCAATGCGATACGAGATAAATTGGATACGTAGCACGTAGGTCATGAGGTGGGGCGATTCGTGATCATTGTTTCATTCTCTCTTGTCGTGACGGCAGGAAGGGTTTTGGGTTGACCCGGGGAAAGTGTCAAATTTTGAAGTTGACTATCCCTTTTTAGATAAGATCATCGGTACAGGAAGAAATTGCAAGCTTTAAATTGCAATAAACTTGCAAGAATCCAGCTGACAAATAAATCAGAGACTGACTTTTACCACCAAGAGAAGCTTATCTTAAAACTCTTACTGACAAGGTCACTGTGGGTGAAATTCTCTCACGTAGTCCAACACTTTGACATACGAACTGCATGGCTGTTCATCTTTTATATGCAGAGTTGCTGTTCATAGAAATAATTGACTGGAATGTATTAAGAGCTATAATTTTAGCTTTAAGGCACTGAGTGCCTTCAGAAAAGATAGATGCCTTTGTAGAAGCAACAGTGGCAGCAACCTAATAAAGGATTGGATCAGATCACTGGATCTGATCCCTGCAGTAGATGGAAAAAAGAAGATGAAATACAAAAAGAGGAAGAAATTAAGATGCCTGTTTTTGCATACTTACCTACATAATTGCAAAATATCACTATTAATTATTTGACTATGTGTGTACTAGTTGGACTAGCAAAAACTGCACCTTAGTTGATAAAGCCAACCACATTTTGTGTTTCCTGACTTCTGTGCCACATCTGCAGCACCACAGTAAATTCTTTATTATAAAACACAATTAAAGCTATACTCCTTCAGTTATAATACAGTCGTGTATTAGTATTTTCATTTTGTCAGGTTGTAAGAAAGTGGGTGCAACTGGCTTCTGTATGGGTGGAGCCCTTGCTTTAGCAGCTGCCGCACTACTTCCCGAAGAGATTTCTGCTGCTGCTCCATTCTATGGCATTCCGCGTTCTGACCTATGTGATGTGGGCAAGATCAAAGCACCAGTACAAGCTCACTTTGGTAGTAAAGATACACTAGAAGGGTTCTCTTCACCGAAAGATGCTAAGGCCCTTGCAGAGAAGTTTGATGCCGCAGGAGTGAATTATGAGCTGCACATGTATGATACCGGCCATGGTTTTACTAACCCTACTAATCCAAATTACACCAAGGAAATTTGTGATTTGGCATTGGGAAGGATGGTCGACTTCATGAAGAAACATTTACAGTGAACCTTAATTGCAAAGAAACTTTGATTCTGTGGGTGTTTCTGTGACATTGTTTTTAAGTTGACAGACTTGCTAGAGTTGTGACACACACTTCTTTAAAAATGTTTTCAAAACATGCTAAACGTTTTTCAACTAAACCACTCTACTAATCCACATTTTACCAAGGGAAAAACCCGGGGGGTGGGGATACTCCCATACATTACCTATACGGGTATGTGCTACCCAATGGGGACGTGATTTTGAAGCCTCTGATTTAGAACAGGGTATCCATTTCAGAGGCGTTTTCTAGAGCAGGGTATAATATTTCGAACACACGAAAGCTCCAGTTTTGTAAGCAGCCATTTGAAATTATTCAAGGACAGATTGCTTTTAAAAACACGGTTCAATGCGTTAACAAGCAAACTGTTGTACTCTTTGCACCTTAAAATGGAGTATAAAAATTGGCCCATTTCTAGAATGGGGTATCAGTTTTAGGGTGAATTCTAGTACGGGGTATCAATTTTAGGGGAAACTTTTTTTAGAACGGGGTGCCAATTTGGAGTCCCGGGTGGCACATACCCACCCAAAAAATACCCAAGTGCCCCCCCCCCCCCCCCACCCCGGGGGAAAAAATTAATATTGTTATTTGGCTTTAAGGTAGTCTGAAAGGTTACTATGAATTATTAACAGTGAACCATATTTTAAAAAGAATTTTCATAGTCCAGTGCTTTAAATGCAGTTCTAATTAAAATTAGGTTCATTTTTAAAGACAACTGACTCATTTTCATATACTTAAATAAACATGATACCAATACTCAAATCATACTGATACTACAAATGTAGTACAACTCATTATTCTCTGTGGGTCCAGCTGTGAACTAACCCACATCCAAAATTTCATGTCGCAAATTGCGTAGACGGGGAGCCATCACGAGCCCATAACCTGGAGTGAGCAACTCTCTGGTGCCCATGCAACGGTATTCTCACAAACCAATTTATTTTTAGATCGACGTCCCACAAATTTTTGACTATAAAATACGGACCTCTTCACATGAGCCCTGTTGACCGGGCCGACCCACTTACCGGGACTAATTTAACCTTGGAAAAAATGAGAAATTTCAGCCCAAATTCCAAGATGAGAAAGAGGTCAAAGACGAGTTGTGGCATGAAATTCAAGAAAAAAAAAGCAAACATGGCAAAACACATAGTTATAAACGTCACACCTTTCATAGCTTTGGCAACTGTTGTAGCTGTATCACTACAGTTGAATTGGATAGTTATGATATGGAAAATGCTGCAGGCAAACCAAAATGATGCAGAATTCATCCCGCTTTCATCCCGGTAACCGGGCTGAAGTGTTCAATGGCAAAAATTTTCAGCCTGCTTACCGAGATTCTGGTTGGAAAAACCGAGATCTTCGGAACTGAGCCAGCCCGCCCTCTCATATGAACACGTCAAAACTTAATTAATTTTCTAGTTTTAATGTCTTTGTTTTTGTGTTGTGTCAGAGCTCCATTTAAACTAGCTCTGCTAAATTAAATGCCCTGTGATAAATATTGATTAAAAAAAATTGCAAAGGATTCAGAGGTAAGGCAAGATCTCAGGACCAGGCCAGTGTGGTCAATCGGGCTCATATGAAGAGGCCTAAGTCTTACAATTCAGTTATTAAAATTTAAAATCAGAGACAAGAAACTAGTATCTGTGATGTTTGTAAGCATTTACTTTTTCTGTTTGTGATTACCATACTACCATGGATGCGCACACATATTGAGTAGTGCTTCCTTTTTAGCACTTCTCAGTTCAGGCTCTATGAGAGTTTGTTGGGATACTTTTGAATTTTATAAGAAAAAGTATGAGAACAAACAAAATACTTTTGTACATCCTAAATTCTGCTCTTTGAAAAGATTCGAAATAAAAAGAACTCACCTTTTGTTTGTGTTGTGTGTTTTACAGTCACTTTGCTTCTAGGGGCATTTCAAAGCCTTTTTGGCAAGTTTTAAATTTCAAGTTGAACTTTTCAAACACCGAAAATAGGATGTATTTTGTTTGTTCTCATACATTCTCTATACTACATTAAAATAAAACCACTAGAGTGAACTCTTCTCTCCCCACCCCTGCTTTTTATAGATATACTAATGCTAATGCTAATGCTAATAATAATAATAATAATAATAATAATAATAATAATAATAATAAGAAGAAGAAGAAGAAGAAGAAGAAGAAGCTATCTTAATTGTAGTTTCCTATTTACTTTAATCTCCGCTTGGATTGCTTTTCACTAAATTGTAAGTAATGCATGTAAAAGCCAAATAAATAAATAAATCAGGCTCCTGATCAATAAATTAAAAAGGTGTCGACAGAATAGAGGTATACATACATACATACATAAATACATTGTTTTGAGTCTCCCTTTACAGGGCTTTTCAGACATGACAATTAACTAATTACATAAAATTTACAGAAATAAAATCTAAAATCTAAGAACCTAAACTAGAGTATTCGTTAAAATAAAAAATATACTATTGAACAATAAATTAGATATAGAAATTCCTAATAATGCAATCTAATCGTTAAATATACAAATAAATAATCTTTTCTTAAAAACCTTGATGTCTTTAATGTTCTGAAGGTCCTTTGGCAGGTCATTCCACTGTTTAGCCCCGTGAAAATAAAAACCACGTTGCCCCGCTGACAACCGTCAGAGTGGAAGGCTCAAGTCTCCAAGACCTTCTTGTATTTCTGCTATGAATTGCCGAGCGTGTTGTAAAGTAATGAGCTAAATAACTTGTTGCTAGACCATTTAGACATTTAAAAACTAAAACTAAATCATTGAATAAATCTCCTCATAATTATTCAGCCATTTTAGAGATCTACGACCCTCACTAATACGTTCAATTTCTTTAGCCCTAAAACAGTCCTGCAGTGAAATTCTGCACTAATTGCAGCTTATTTATGTTTGATTTAACTGTAATTCACAAAGCTTCCCATAATCAGCAGCAGAAATAACAGAAAAAAATAAAAATAACAGTTAGAGTGCCTATCAATTTTTGTAATCAATAAGTGCAGCACTGAAACATAATGCCCCCTAAATGCAGCCAAGCCTCTATGTGGGACCATCACTTCTATGCAACCACTAATCCAAAACAAAACAAACTCAAATGCTTTATGTTAACACGTCCTAAAGACTGGCTGGTTGAACGCCAAAAGTTTTCTCCGTAATTATTTTGAAAAATATCGTACAAGTTGAGCCACTTATTCTCGGACAGGTAGTCCCTGTTCCTTAACGATCATTCAAAGATGATTAATCCTGTTCATCATGATAAATGAAAGGAAACAAAGGAAACAATCCCTTTTCCTGAACAAATACTCACGGATGGAATCAATAAAACTGACTAAAATATTCTTTTCAAGTCAGTTTTACTGAGTCCATCCATGAGTATTTGTCACAGATTTTGCACGCTTAAACAAACTAGCCCTGTTAAAATATTTTGCTGTTGCATAAGTATAAGTTAATCCCGACAGCTCACCGTCAAACCAGTAAAGTTTCAGCTAGGAGCAGCTGGGAAAAACAATTTCCTTCACTCTTCTTTAATGACACTGTTTTAAACTTGAAACTGTGTTTGGCTTTTTTGCTGTCCAAAAACAGGCATAACTCACAAAATAACTATAAGGTACGGTTACTCACAACATGGTAAAAGGCATTTCCAACGTTAATGAGGCTGTGGTAAATTTTAACATGGGTTTAGTTTACTGTCTTACCATGCAGACCCACATGAATTTATTACTTTCCAAGGTTACTTAGTTCCTTTAAGGCTTCATTCGCACTGTTGCAGTAACCATTGCCATTGATCATGGCAGTATTTCATGTTATGTTGAAAATTAACATATAATTTAACTGAAATTTCAAATTCTATGATAGTCCTGATAATTTAGTAAGGGTACATAGCTCTTTTTTTTATTCTTGACCTCAGATTTCATTTCACAGTTCACCTGCATCCCACTGTTTGCTTACATGCCAGGAGTAGAAGAACATATTTTTGGGAAATGTTGTTCCTACATCTCACCCAACAAACCAGTTCAAAATTTTGCTTTAAAATTTCCCCATTACTTTCATCTTTACATGAAATCTGCCATGTCAACATCAATTTTTCTCTCAACAGCACGAAAGAAACCCAGTGTCAAATGAAAAAAACAGATTGGCTCTCTTGCCTTGGGTATCCAAAAACCCTAGCTATTTACCATGATAAATCCCATGGGAAGTTTCTTTCTTTTTTGTGATGTAATGCACTAGTCAATTGCATTCCTAACCCCCAAACCCCCACAGATAATGGGGATTTTACGAAGCAATAGTGAGTAATTTTACATTATTTTCTTGCACTAGCCTCCGGGAAATTATAGCCTGCGTAGCAGGTGCTTGGAAGTAGTGGGCGCAAGAAAGAATGAGTGCGCGAGAGGGAGACACCCAAGGGGAGAGGAAGTGCGTGCCCTGAAGGCCCACGAAAATCGTCTCCCACCCCCAATCTAATTACCTGGAAGCCGCTGCGTGATCTGTCAAAAATTTTGACAGAAAACAACTGACCTCACACAAACAAAGAGCGCTGCCAAAAAGTGTTGTACATTTTATCCTGGGTCTAAATATATCTGTTATAAAGATCAGCCAGGTTATCTGATTATAGAGCAATGGAGCAATAAACTGAGGGTTAACATACAGCTTTAAAACATTTTTAACCACGGGCACAATAAATAGGAAAGAACAAAATCAAAAATGGGTATCTTTTAAAGAATACATCCTGTGTATAATAAAAAGCTATTAATATTGTTCTCTGAGCTTACTTAGTCACAACCGTACAGACACCAACGATCATAGCGTACATGGAAAATGACCATTGCTTTTACTGCGCTAAGTGGTAGCTGTTTTTGGAGCAGACATGTCTTTCTAAACGTAGGTAACTTTTTCCCGTGAGAGCCTCTCAACCAATTGGAAATATCCGCACTCACAGAATGGGAGTTGAAACGATTTTCGCAGGCCTTTCGGGCAGGCACTACCTCTCCCCTCACGTGTCTCCCTCTAGCACACCAGTTCTTTCTTGCCCCCACTACTTCCAAGCACCTGCTACGCAGGCTAGGAAATTACCAAAAATTTACAGCTACACACATCTATCCCAGGGTTGGGAGTCAGTTGACCATGATCGATGACATCAAGCCTTCATGAAGACTGTGACCCGGCTAACTTTCAATGAAAACTAGCAGCATTTGAAGGGCAATTCAGCCACTCCCTCTAAAAAACTTAACAATTTTGATAGGACAAATTTGTTTTATTCAAAACTATTCTGAATTTTAGCATAATTATGGCTAAAATTGGCAAAAAGACATGGATCGACTGACTGCTGCCCAACCTTCTCTGGGCTATATGCTTTTTATGATATGGCTTTTCCGGTCCTAGCGCTAGCATTACTAACTGATGCAACAAATTAAAACAAAATACAAATGCACAGACCCATGAACACAATGTTTTTCTAATTGTTGTTACGTGTTTGTCCAAAAAGGCCTATGAAGCTGGCAAATTAACACATTTAACACATACCTAACTTGCAAATAAAAAAAACTTTTTGAACCTATGATTTGTAAACTGTTACAAGAATCTCTGCCATAAGTTGACGAACTCATTATATCTGAAAGTTTTTAAAATGTGTCAGTTCATATACGGCCTTTTTTTGTTTTTGTATGGAGGAGAGATACGATGCATGACTCAATTCAAATATCTGGTCAGTTAAAGTGAGTCATTTGTTAAACTTGAAAAGCGGTTCGTTGAGAGACAGCTTATTACCTTGTGAAACTGTCCCTAGGGCCTGGGGTAAACCCTTTAAATTACGAGGATACTTTTGTAAATTTCCCAACTATTCCCCTGGGGTTTGGGGGTCGTCGTTGCAATTGACTAATGCATAACCATGGTACCATGGTAAATTTATCTCGGGAAAGTTTGGTCACACGCAAACCTTGTTCCTTTTTGCCTTTCTTTTTCCAATGTTGAGTATTTAGCGAGACTGAAATGATGTAATTCAATGTGCAGCGAAATACGAACTTTGAAACTTTGACACAAACACATTTTACCTCCCTTCACAAAATCTTCAAATTTTCCCACCTAAACCCAACAAGACCGGTTCCAAAATAGCGAAAGTAGCCTAACCAACAACTCAACAGAGCCCATCTTTCGGGTTTTAGTTACAGTCTAGAAAGAATTACGAAACTGTCCGCCAGAATAGGTTCGTGCGAGGGAGGACACGCATAATGACATTACTGTAGTAGAAAAATATTGAGAAAACCTCGTACTCATATTCGTTCACGTCTTAGAATCTTAAGGTCTCTATTAACTGCTATCATAAACGCTTACCATTCCTCCAAGTTTGTACATACTCTCAGCTAGCAAGTCAATGGTTGTTTGTACATATTCGTCTACCTCCGCTGAAAGCTCGGCCAAAATCACCAGAACAGCTGTTACTCTCGACCAAGTACACTCAGAACTCAGATACTCACGAATCACGCCATCCAGGTCTGAAAGTAAAACACGCTCGTCACTGCAAATTCGTCGTACCTGTTCCAACATTTGAGAAATCCTCGAAACCAGTAACCCCACAACTTCCGCGTAAAAATCACCAGCATCACTACCTTGATAAAAAACCATCTTATAACGCTCCAAGATTTTACCAACCTCGATACTCAATTCTGCCTTTTCTAACTTACCCAGCAAATCAATTCGCTTAACGCCTGAGAGAAACTTTTTCAGCAACGACATATCATCAAACAACAACTGATTATGATCCTGTAACAACTCAATCAACTTAAGAATATCACCATCGTCATCGACATTTATATCCAATTCCTTCCCTGGGATGAGCCCTTTGCACCAATATCTAAATGCTTTACGATCATCCTTACCCAAGGACTGAACGAATTCTAAGATAAAACGTTTAAACACGGTTTGTTGTTGGGAGCTTGGAAAGCCAGATGGCTTCCTCCCGACAGATAACCCTCCGCTTGTCGCCATGGAACAATTCCACTTCAATTTCTTTTCTTCATAGTATCCGGGAACTTGTAAGACACGTGATCGGATCATATTTTTGCGGGCGACAAAAGGAGCCCGCAGCCTTTTCTTGGTCAGCGGCACTATATTACCTGTATGGCGCTGTATGGCGCGATTTTTAGCGCGATTTTTCCTCGATTTTTCCCAGATTACGAGTAGTCCCCTTTTTTCCTTAGGGATGGATAGTAAGGCGAGCGAAACGCTAGCGCGCGTGAAAATCATCCCACGCGAGGAAAGCGAGACGCGGTGGGACAGAGAAAAATGAGGGACTACAGACAAAGCCCAAGCTTTTGAACCAGTATGCGTTGCTCTCACAACGCAAAACTCTGATTGGCTCTTCAATGGCAATCTGTCAACATCTGTCAAAAACGCGCCAGCCGCTATCGACCCTCGACATAATCACAATTTGCAGAATTTACAAATAACTAGAGCAGAACAAATAATTAGAGTTACTCTTGTCAAAGCAACTAA